>JAZBGY010002043.1:0-13919 GCA_037414755.1 Lydus trimaculatus
AAAAATTCCATGTTGTTGTTGTTTACAATGACAAGAACCGTGCATTAGAATTCTTTCCTGATGTCCACTTTGGAATTTAACAAAAGTATCAGACGGGAAATTTACCAATAATTTCAAACATCCTCTACTTAATAAAATATTTTGTGATGATTTTTGTGGAATTCCCTGTTTATTCTTGTTTGTATTATCGGTATTTATTTTCGGTAGTGATAATTGTTTCGGTTTTGTTGTTTGTGAGAATAGTGGAGCTGAATGTGTTGTTTCACGAATTGTAGGTTTTTCTACCGGTACAGATCTACTACGTATTTTACGCGATATTGGTAATTTTTCAGGTGTCCAAGGTACTCTTTCTTCTGGAATCTATTAAAATTAAATCAATATGATTGTTGTAGTAAAACTAGACGATTTTACATCAATTTCCGGTAATTGTTGTGGAGTACAAGCGTAACATTTCTCTCGACGACTTTGATGTTTCTGTACCGATTTCCAGGTGATCATTTCAGATTTTTCAACAACTTTCCGTTTAATATCGAATAAAGCTACTTTATTTAGGAAACTACAAAATCAATAAATTATTCGGTTCGAAATAGTGATATTTGTTGGTGTTACTTGGGTTGTGGTGTATTCCAACGATGATCAATACGATTACTTTTCGAAATTTGATTAATTTTGTTTAATAATAGAAAATTATTTTTTTCAATTTCTCGACAACGTTCACTTTCCTTTTGTTGTTTCTTCAATTTCAATAAAACATGTTGTCTAGTTACTGGTGGTTTATTATCGATAACAGGTCCGGCTGATTGTACCTAAAATAATTTGTAACAATTATACCATTATTTTGTTAATTGAAAGATATTCGACTTTTTTCCGATGATTATCGTAACGTTTCTGCTGCCATGGTCGAATTAAAAGATTTTCTCTACGAGAAATCATGAGTATTTGCCCCAAAATAGAATAATAATCCGGAATACCGGAAAATCTGTATTGTTGGTTGCCTAGTAAATAGATTTAATTCAATACAAACATTGGTAGATGTCGCTAAGATAGATGCGTCATTTATCGATAATATTTGAATTTGACATTTGTACATAACCAATAAATTCCAATTAGAATTGTTTTTGATGAAACATAACAATTATGAATACCACAATTGATGGAACAAATCAACCGGAATTAATATTGAAATTATGCAATCATTTTGCTAGAAATAATCCAGGTATATGTTGTACAAATATTTGACAAATAGGTTAAATTTGATAACACGACAAATTTTACAGGAATTTCAGCGAATTTATGTAAAATTGCATTCAATTTCTTATCAACATCTGCAGAAACTGTCGACGATAATGTGAGCGATGAACAATATTTATGTTTTCAAATTAGAGAGATTCTAAGTAAACGTTCCAAAGATGATGGGGAACGTTTCGATCTACTCCACTCGAATATCTGTAAATTGGTAATTAATTAATTTGCTAACAAAACCAGGCTAGTAAATGTTTCGTATTTTGTAGAATAATCTAAAGAATCGGTGTGCAATCTTGAAATTATTGTACAAATTGAACAATACATCACCACAATTAAAGGAGATACGTTGGAGTACCTTTGATAGTCTCGATAAATTCCCCAATATAAATCAAACGAAAACAATCAAAACTAGCACATCTCAACAATCGTTCAAGACACTCTACCAAGGTGGTTCGTCTACAATCAGATCAACACCATCAAATACAACTAATTTTCAGGTAGTTCAATCGATTTTAGCATAATTCTGTTTAATTTTGTGATTCTATTCAACTGTTTTAGTCATCAAAATCGACGACGAATTGGTTGAAAACTTCCGAAATAGAAACATCGTCGAATTCAAGTAAATTGTTGTAATCACAATCGATAATTGATTAATTTATTGTTTTTTGCAGATATAAATTATATAAGCGAACGGGATATTTTACAAGATATCATCTATTCGTTTCAAGGAATCGAAGGGGAATATCTAAAAAAAGAAACAGGCGGTCTTGGTTTTGTTTTAGATCAAAAATCGAATATCAATCCAATACAGAGAGGTTTAATTGAACGTTTATTAGGTACAAGTTTCTTATATAATCAATTAAAACAATATTGCGACAATAATGATAAACAAAACGGTATAATTTGTCAAGCGTTAATTGCAAATTTACGCGATGAATTATCGAATTATTATAAAACAATTGCTATTCTACAAAGTGCTGTAAGTTGTGTGTTATTTTTCTAAAAGAAACCGAATAGTAATAGTTTTTTTGAAGTTGTCCCAACATGATGGTGCAGATATGTCACATTTAACACTACGTAAAACATTGATTTACATCCATGACCACCATATAAGATTCGAATGGTTGGCATATATCGCTGAACAATGTAATGATAGAAGAGGTGGTGCTTTGATAACATCAATCCATGGTTTTTTACAACATGGTTCAAAATGTGCCCAAGATATCTCACAGAAAGTCTTAACATCCGTTTGTAAACCATTATATATAATGTTATCACGTTGGTTATTAGATGGTGATATTAATGATCCATATAATGAATTTTTTATTGAATTACGTAATATAAATACAAATAAAGTTGAACGTTTATGGTATGATAAATATCATGTACGTAAAATAATGATACCATCATTTATAACATTTGAACAAGCTAAAAAAATCTTAGCAACTGGTAAAAGTATCAATTTCCTACGACAAATATGTAAAGATGATGGACAATTACCTGGACGTGATTCATTACAAAAATTATTTAAATTCACCCAACCGGATGCATTATTTCAACCAGAACAAAGTATTGAATTTCATACAACATTAGAGAAAGTTTATCGTGAAACATCATTACGTGTATTAGATTTATTAAAAGATAAATATCGTTTATTTGAACATTTACAATCGTTACGTCGTTATTTATTATTAGGACAAGGTGATTTTATTCGACATCTATTAGAGCTTTTAGTGTACGTTTGTGTTTATTTTGAGAGAATTTTATTAAAATTGTGTTATTATTTTAGTCCGGAATTGAATAAACCAGCACAAGATATCTATAATCATACATTATCAGCAATTTTAGAATCAGCAATACGTGTAACAAATGCCCAATATGAAGATGAGGATACATTACAACGTTTAAATGTTAGTTTTATGGGTTATTCACAAGGTGATACCGGTTGGGATGTATTTAGTTTAATTTATATTGTTGATGGTCCAGTTGGTACAATATTTCAACCAACAATACCAACATATCAATGTTTATTTGGTGCATTATGGAAAGCAAAACGTATGGAATTTGTATTGGCTAATATGAGAAAACAACAAATTAGTATAGCGAAATTATTTCGTAAAATTAAAGGTAAATTGTTTTTAAATTAATTAATTTTGTAATTAATTAAGTTTATTTTGTTAGAATTGAAACCAATAATGCATACAATTCATTTATTGACAAGCGAAATGATCCATTTCCTCCATCAAACACAATATTATTTCCTATTTGAAGTATTAGAATGTTCATGGGCTGAAATGATACGTAAAGTGAATCATGCTGAATGTTTAGATGATGTTATCAGTGCACACACAACATTTCTTAATTCTGTTGAAACAGGAGTGTTATTAGATGAAAATTCTAGAGTAATTTCCTTATTTTCCAACTAAATCTATTTATTAATTTGTTTGTTATTGTTGTAGTCGTTATTTTCGTTGTTACGTTTGATTTACAATGTGATTCTAACATTAGAGAATCACCAAAATATGTTGAATAATGCAGCAACAAAAGAATATGAAGCCTTTATGAAATATCGTGGTAAATGTGAACAAATGAATAATGATTTTGGTACAACGAAAAAAGATAAAATTGAAGCACAAAAACGTGTGGCAGCATTCCATCAATTTTTAAACAATATGAAAACACAAGTGAAAAATTTAGCACAAACATATCAACAATTCGTTAAAGAATATTTGAAATTATTATCATCCAGTTCAAATATGAATTTACAATTATTGAGTGTTCGTTTGAATTTCAATGATTATTATCAAATTATATGACCAGATGTTGATGATGATTCGATTATTGTAAATACTACTACGAATCCATCAATTTGTACATCTGTTAATTCTAGTAAATATGGTAGTATTGATTCATTGTTACATACGAAAAAGAAACGTAAACATATCTGATGTTGTGTTGGGTGAAAAATGTAACATTTTTCACCCGGTTCTTCCCCCGCATTCCTTCAAGCTCTCTTGTATAAAATTGATATAATCGTATTAATGTAGCTTCAATTATAAATAATGAGACTGTTGGCTATTTGTAGTTTTATTATTAATATAATTACAAAATATAATTTAAAATCACTAATTTACGCCTATCTAGAGAAACCGCCTTCATTAACACCCAATTTCTGTTGTATAATCTTACCATAACCACCACGACCTGAATCATAATCCGTCCGATATTCATCGCGCACCTGTAATTTCAAAATTACGATAATTCTTAATAAATCTAGTGTTTTATTGATGAGAATAGCAAACCTGTCCGCCGGTTTTACCACGTCCATACTGTCGTCCCTCAATGAATCCAGCATCCCAATCCGTCCGGACAATTCTATCATCTAATCTAGTACCATTTATGTAGCGTAAACAATTCTCAGCATCGGCACGATTATAATATTCAACGAAACAGAAACCACATGGTGTTTTCTTGTATTTATCTAAACCCATAACAACACGTCGTATATCACCGCATTTTGAGAATAATTCATAAATTTGTTCTTCAGTTGTATAAAACGATAAATTACCAACATACAAAGTGGTTGTTAAACGTAAAAGACGATCTTGTTCGGCTCGTGTACCCTACAATTTCATTGTTGGTTTTGTATTTGAATTATATGGTAAATGGTGTTATATTTCTAACTTTTACCTTGAAATGTTGATCACGATATGAACTCAATTCAACTGATGGTGAGGAAATTGTGGACATTTTCCTATTGATTCTCTTATATTCGAGAATAGTAAATAAACAACCCAGTAACCTAAAATTTTGCCAAGTGACATCAATGACAGTTCTGGTACTACCAACAAACAAACAAAAATAGTCCCAAGTGATCGACGAGACAAATTTTAATTGTAAATTAAAATTGAAGGATACGTATTTTCTATTTATTTTAAACTACTGTAACTCGACGATTCACTCAAATTTTCACGAGAATACTAATAAATCATCTTTATTATGTAGAAGTTTGTAAAACTAAACCACAAGATTGACATTTGGTAATTTTATCACAATTATATTGGTACTGGTGGTGGGGAGACTCATTGACATTCGGCAAACTTCAACTCGCTAACTATAGCTCTCGTTACAAAAAGCTACCAACTATTTAGTAAGAAAGGCGGTAAATTCAAATATTAAAGATTACGCTAACAGCAAATACGTAATTGTTGAAATCGTTTTGGACAATTTTTATATTCGACATGTTTATTTAAATAAAAATAGAGAACTGATAAATGGAAGAAAAATAACACAAAACTTGAAAATTATCAAAATTCTAGACTATCAAAGACTAAACTAGTTTTTCTTCTACAATCAAAAATCCGATTAAAAAATCTTCTAGTTGATGGAAAATAATGTGAACATGTCGGAACTAATACATAAAGCTGTTGAAAATGTTGATGATTTGACAAAAGAAAACCAAAATGAATCAGAATCACTGGAAGAATCTGAAGTAAGAATTTTCCTCTATTTTCGTTATGTTTTAAATAAATTATAAGAACATTATAACATTACAGCCTTTGTACTGTCGAATATGTAACGTTAAAGTCACAAGTTATCTAGTTCTACAACGTCATAGAGAAGGTAGAAAGCACCGAATGAAAATTGAACGAAATGGTAAAACATTTATTTGTGAATTATGTGATATTGTTGCAAATAGTGAATTGCAACTAAATATTCACTTTAACAGTGAGTATAAACTAACATTTTTTTATTTATTTATTTATAAATCAAATTTGTTTGAAGGTTCAAAACATAAAAATCGAATTTATCGAAATGAAATTGCAAAATTTACAAATGTTCGCCCAAATTCTACAGGAATACTATTGATACTTGTTTGTATTATTTGTATATTTATTAACTTATTATTGTTGTTTAGATTTATTAAAATTTAATTATTATTATTATTATTATTATTAATACTATTCATTAATTATTGCTATATAAAATAAATTAACATTTATTATTTGAACTTTCGTTTTATTTACCAGGGCGATATCGTTTCTATTATTATTATTATTATCATTATTATTATTGCATTTGGCCTTTTTCTAAATACAATATTAACAATTAATTTACAATCGAAATAAATAAAATAAATTAAACCACCTGAGTACAATTTATATAACATTCAATTGTTTTATAAACCACCACCACTACGTTCAACGGATATCTTCTTTTTCAACATTTCTTTCTCATGTTTGGCCTCCTCCAATTCAGCCATACGTGCAAATCTTGAATATGTTACATGTCCTGATTTGATAGCCGACATCATCTAGGACAAAAACAAAATTATTGATTATTTCAATAGAAAACAACAATCTCTAAATAATTTGGCTATAAGCTGTCATACGTTAAGGTGGACGTTCCTATAGAGGCCAAAAGGTAACTTTTTATCATAAAGGGGCCACAAATGACATAAATAGAGTTAGTGGCACGATAGGATTGTGTTTACGTTGACGTACACCTTTATGTGAGACTAGCCTAACATTTTAATCTAAACTATGTAGCTGGTAATTGGGTTTATCATGCAAAATAAAAACAAAAACTGTGCAATTTAGCGCACTACATGTGGTAATGTTAGAGAAACTATAGTTGTACAACGCAAATTGGTGACAACAATAAAAAGATGAAGCAAAATTTAAACAAAAAAAAAAACCCAAACACGGACAAACTCGTCAAACCTGTAAATATTCATCGAGTTCGACTTGTCCGTTCATATTTGTATCAATTTCTTTTAAAATTCCATGAAGTTCCTCACCAGGAACTTCTCTACCATCAAGTTGCTGTAAAAAAGACATAATGTTAGAAATAATGATCTTACAACAAACTTACTTGTAAATAATCAGATAAATCCATTTGGCCATTATATAAAACATTAATTTCTGATAATAAATTATGGATTTCATCTTCTTTCAATTTCACACCTACAGACTACATATCAACAATTAGAAATACATTAACTATTGGAATCTAAAGGATAATTAGTGTGACATGAAACAGATACATCGGAATAGAGGGTCGGATTTTGGGGAGCGTTCATAACGCTAGGCATTCACAGTCCAAACAGTCCTCCTTCACACAGTCCAACGGAGAATCGGAGCCTGTGTACTGTGGATGCCCAGCTTTAAGTATTTAGGGTACTGTTTTGATTAATTACCTTGAGACTTCTTCTAATATCATTAATAGAAACGTATCCTTTTCGATCTTTATCGATAATTTGGAATCTTTTGATATACAATTGGATTTCTTCTTTTGTTAAATTAACTGGTATCTTATCACGACTAGCACGATTAACATTTTGTCCCATTTCATTTTGTAAAAATTCCGTAGCATCTTTAATTTGTTTTTGTTTTTCTTGATCAGACCAATGTAATTCCTCAGCCATTATATCAACAATATCTGGTAATGCTTCTTGGGCAGCTTGTACATTTAAAAATGCTAAACGTAAACGTCTAGCAATCATATCAATTGCTGTCATTGCATATTCACGTACACCATAACGTATTTCAGCATCAATATATGGAAATTCTGGATGGATTTTTTTACCAATAATTGGCCAACGTTTACCAGTTAATGATGCCATTTTAGCAACAGCAAATGCACGATCACCATATGCTTCAGCTAAATGTTTAGCAACTTCAAATTCTAAACCAAAATCTTGTACAAGACGTATATACATTGTTGGTGTCCAATCATGTGCACCTTCTAATAATAAACCATCGGTTTGGGATTTTTCATGTATTGGTTTTAAATTACATGCTTTTATAGCTGCATCAATTGTTTCTTCAGCCATTGCACGATATGTTGTCCATTTACCACCAGCTATTGTTACTAAATTACTTTTACTAACATGTACGATATGATTACGAGCCAATGATTGGGTATCCGGTTTATTTGGATCTGAAACCAATGGACGAATACCACTCCAAGCGGATAATACATCACCACGACGGACTGTAATAACAATTGTTAACAAATCAAAATCTCAATAAGGGCCCACGCACACGCCGACGTTGATAACGTGCGTTTGCAAAGCGTAAAAACAAAAGTCAGCATAAACAGTGCTATCTTGATCCTAGTAGTGTTGATGACCAAAAACGCGCAGTTGCGTTCAGCGCGCGTGGAAAAGTCGTCGTGTGCATCGAGCCTAATTCAATTTGAGCAAACCTTCAACGTCCGGATTGAGATAATTCTTAACTTCTTCTAAAATAAACATAATCTCATCTTCTGTTGGTTTAGGATTATGTGTAACATCACATGGTAGATCTGTTGTACCGGCAATTGTTTGTTTTTGCCATGGTAAAAAGAATATAACACGTCCATCACTAGTTGATGGATCTAATAAACCCATCTGTTCTGGACTATAATAACCTGGTAATGTGATATGTACACCACTACTAGGACAACAAATTGATTTTATTGTAGGATCATCCATTTTACGTATACTATCAGTAAATGGACCGGTAGCATTTATAACACATTTTGTTGGTACACTCCATATTTTACCAGTAATTTCATCTTTAACTTTAACACCAGTTATAATTGAATCTTTTTTAATTAAATCAATAACTGAGACATGATTAACAGTTGTAGCACCATGACGAGCAGCTGTTAAAGCAACAGCTAAATTCATACGAGCATCATCTTGTTGACCATCATAATAAACAATAGCACCACATAATTTATCACCACGTAACATTGGAAATAATTCTAATGCATTCTTTTTCGATAATAAATACGAACTTTTTACTGTTTTACTACCAGCAACTAAATCGTACATTTTAATACCGACCCAATAATACGGAACTTGCCACCATCTACAAAAAAACCACAATTATTCTACTGAATCGATTATAAGGGTGGATTTAATCAAAATTTACGTGTAAACTGGCAGCATAATTGGTAAAGGATGGGCTAGATGTGGTGCTGAATGTAACATACTAGCACGTTCATGTAACGCCTCCTTCACCATACGATACTGTTCATAATCTAATTGCATTATAGCTTTTTGTAAATAACGTACACCACCATGTATCAATTTTGTACTACGACTAGATGTACCACTAGCAAAATCATCAGATTCAATTAATGCAGTTTTTAAACCTCTTGTACATGCATCTAATGCACAACCAGCCCCAGTTGCACCACCACCAATAATAACAACATCAAAACTATCCGTTTGTAATGATTTTATTTGTTCATCACGGCTAGGTAGGTGACGTTTGGCGCGACGTTGTGTGGCCGCTTGTTGGGCCCTAATTATACCCCACTAAAATTCAATAATTAATCAATTATTGTAATTGTGGTAATTTTTATTATAATTACTCGACGATCTGTATCGTCTGTTATGAAGAGGTAAGTGGCAAAACCAGCCCCGATTGTGGTGGTAAGACCGCCGATCACTAATTTACCCAAAATCGTTGCCATTATCTTCTAATTCATTTGTTCGAAAACTGTGGAAAAATAGCAAATTATTGTACGCAATTCTATCATATAATAAATCAATCCAAACACGTGGTTTATACGTTGTTATTTTGTTTTTAATTACCTACCTGTTAATTGGTTAATTTACAATTAATTCTAATCTTATCAAATACTTGGAATTTTTTGTAATTACACCATTCTATGACTGAGCTACGACTGATACTACGACATTTGAATTGTTTAAATAATTTTTTTTTGGTTTGTAATTTTTATCAAAAAACAAGATCGAATTGACTCTAATTCAAGGTTATAGGTTAGGTCATTCCTACTCGTGGAAATTTTGCAAATTCTAGACATAATAATTGTGACAAAATTACAATTACGTAATCATTTGTAAAAAATTATAATTTGCTTTTGATACTTTTTTAATTAATTATCTAATTAATTGATTAATAATTAAACAAAATAATTAAAATCAAGTTACCAGGAAATTCTAATTTGAACAAAAAGAAAAAAATGAATCACCTGATAAATGACTATCGCGTGTCAATTTTTCAAATCCATAGGCGTCTATGTTTAAAAATTGCACGACTATATAAAATTTTTTAATTAAATTACGACATAACGTATATATTGCTAACCTTGTCTAATCCAATAGAATTACAATTAAATTCTATTCACTTTGATTGATGATGGATGTCGGAGATTGAACTGAAAAATTGGCGGTTTATATTTCAATTTTTATCACACATTTTCATAATTAATTTCTAAATTATTTTATTTTTTTTGTCATTATAATGGAAAATAATTCGGAAATACTCACGATATTAACACATGCCTGAACAGATAAAAATCACCATACAATTGTCGTCAGATTGTTGAATCGTTTCTAGTTTATTTAGATAAACATGCGATTATGGCGTGATATAAGATTTTCATTTGAACAATCGCCAACACTTGCCTAGATCTTTGTATATATAATTATCGTGCAATAATAGTAACGAGCTTAAAGGGCGATGGATAAATTTATATTAAACGGACATACAAAAAAAAATAACACATTAAACACGTGCAACATATAATTAAGAAAGTTGCGCAAATTAACACAAATTATAATCGATTTTAACGGATTAGATGAGATTGTAAATTTTTATTTTAAATTATTTGCAATACGCTAATTTTCAAATCTACCACATTAATCACGATTTATAATTGGTCATTAATTTCGCGTTTCCATGGTAACGAATAAATAATAAATTAGGAATTAACCATAATTTCAAAAAAGATGCGTACGCAAGTTACCTCATCGGCGTGCAATCAGTCGACGTTGTCACGTTTCTATTACAGTAAATATAAAAATGTTCTAGGCTCTTCGAATTATCAACCATAAATATAATGAAATCCAGTAAGAAAGTGCAGAAAATCTCAAACTACACGTTAACACTAATTAATTAATAATAATAATAATAAGAAAATTGCGTATATTATAGCATTGGCAACATGGCAAATTTAACTACTTACTATAGTATGTTAATACAAATAACCTCAAATTTAAACAGTCCGTTTTATTTAAACAATTTTTGAAACAATTACATTGTTTTTATTGATAAAAAATAAATTAATTTGTACAATTCTAGATAATATTAACCGATTACCGAATCGCCAGTCTGATGTCGATAACAATAATCACGTCCTGGTAAACTTGTTATTTTACATGGTGTACCAGCACGTGTTTTCGCCTGACAACTACCACGATAACTACCATTTAAATGTAACGGTGTTCTACTACGTGATCTTGGTGTATAGAAACCACTCCGTGATAATGGTGGTGTTGGTAATGTTGTCTCTTTAAATTCATCATCTAATAATTCATTATTGGTAGTAATCTTATCACTAATAGGTTTATAAATGGTATAATCGGTTTGATAATCATTGGTGGCGTTTATTGTTTGATTCTCATCTAGATTGTTTTCCGTACTAGTTGGTTGTTGCCATTCCAAAGAATCACGAATTGGAACATTTTTACGATAATTTTGTACCAATAAAACAACCATTTGAATCAAAATAAAACCTAAAATCGATAATGTTAAACCTAATGGTCCAAATTGTTTTTCATTATCCATTAAAGCAATAGCTAGATTTAAGGGGGGTATTATTGTTACAATCACTCTTGTACTGAAACGTGCTGAAAGGAATGCACAACTTAACATTGAAATTAACATGAATGCACAATGCCATAAGATTAATGTTAAACGTTCAACAGCCAAATCTGTACCACCTAAAGCATGTGTCAACCATTCTAAACGTTCTTCTAATGCTTGCTTTGTACCACCAACTAATCGTACAAGATTATGGACAGTTCGATTGACTTCAGCTAAATTCCGCAAAGTTGCATCATACTGTTTTTTGAAGTTTTCATTTTGTAACAATAACAATTGAGATGATTCATCTGAAACACCAAAAACTGACAGATTTGAAAAGATTTAAAAAGGGGAAATCTACCAATTCTCTCGAATATAATTTGGGCTTTATTCTGTATGGCGATGATATCGTCGAGTAACTCCTGGTGATTATCGCGATTCTCTCCCACTTGTTTATCCAATTCTTTAGCGGAATCTTCTAATTTCTTCTGTATATTTCTGGTCATCTCCACCAAACGATTATGTGTCTCTAAGATCAATTCTTTCTCTTTAATCAATTTATTGATGTTATCCTCCAAAGTTAATTGATTGTGGAATTGGGCTTGTTGCATCTCTTTCTGTTGTTGTGCCAAACTATCTTGTCCTTTTGTCAATGTATCCAATGTGAATTCGGTCATATCTTGTAGATTCTCTTGATTTTCAGCAATATTTCTTAATGTTTTCAATTGATCTGTTGCAGCATTCATTAAACGATTCACTGTATGTTCAGCTAAACCACGAAATTGTACTTGACGTATTGAATAACATACAGCACGTGCTCGATTACTCATCAAATGATAACTAGTCCATGTATCTGAATCCATATGTATTGTACAATCTTTAATACTCATATCATCTGTACATGGATATATTGATCTACCTTCAACATATGATTGACAATTTAATAAATGTACAGCCATTTTAGCAACTTGTTCATCATTCATTTTATCACAATCTGTTTGTAATTTGAGTACAACACGTTGTTGACATGAATCTAATTCAGATAATGCAACACCAGTTAGTTTTTGTGCTTCTAATATGAATTTTTCATCTTTTATTGATACTTCATATGGTACTCGTGGTATATAATCATCATCACCAACTAGATGTGTATTGTCGTTATTGTTGTTTTGATTGTAATTGAAAAATTCACCAATTCTTTTCATATAATCATTCAAATCACCATAACTTTGATTTGAATTTGTTAATAATAAAAATAAAATAAAATAATAAAAATTCTTCATTCTTATAGAAATCTGAACAAACTCAAAGACTGTTAGTAGATTTATAGAGAAAACGTTAAAATTTCAAGATAATTCGAGATTTTTTCATTACATTTGATTTAAAATTGAGAAACGTACGGTGGTATACATTAAAAACGGTTAGGTAATGTCGCTTATTTGTAGCTCTAAATGTAGATTTCGATTAATACACATTATTTGCGATAAATTCGTGAATAATTATTTAAAACCGTAGTAATACAGTTGAAAAATAGTATTTAATTTACAATTTTGATTTTAATTATTATTATTAAAGCAAATTGAAAATAAGAAAGCGCTACAATTAGAGTAGACAGCTGTTTTCTATTGACACCTGTCGGTTTACAGTGTGGCCAACTTTATTCACACTCAATTCCCAGCTAAATATACAACCTATCCCACCTAATAGTTACCTGGCTTTATTAAATGATCAAATAGCTGTGTTCTTTCGCTCATAATTTCAGATCATAATTTTAGAATCATGATTTCATTATCGTGGCTCAATCCATGTTGCAAGAAAACAGCTTCTTCTTATATCTACATATTTCGCATATCGAGAACATTCTATAGCAGTAAATCAGCCCTATGCTGTATCATTCATGTTAAACTTAACGTACACGTTATATGTAGCTCACACGTTATTTTTCTGAATTCGGTATGCTATATCAAGTTTGATGTTACTACGCATACCTAACCACGGTATCGTGAAACGTTATCTACCAACTTAACGTCTCTGAAATAACACTGACATTTAACATGGCGTTATGGA
>JAZBGY010002044.1:0-13909 GCA_037414755.1 Lydus trimaculatus
TGGTTTATAGGAAGACTGTGTGTTTCTTTGATCTGAAGCACTCTTCTGGTGTTTTTTTTTAGAGATGTAAGAATGTGCAGGTTCTTAATTTTGTTTTTCACTCCTTACGTATTGCAATTTACATTGCTGCCCAAGATCCCTTAAGGCTTCACTTTTACTCCAAACAGATGGTTTATAGGAAGACTGTGTTTCTTTGACCTGAAGCGCTCTTCTGGTGTTTTTTTTTTTTAGAGAATTAAGAACGTGCAGGTTCTTAATTTTGTTTTGCACTCCTTACGTATTGCAATTTACATTGCTGCCCAAGATTCCTTAAGTCATCACTGTTACTCCAAACAGATGGTTTATAGGAAGATTGTGTTTCTTTGATCTGAAGCACTTTTCTGGTGATTTTTAGAGAAGTAAGACTACAGGTTCTTAATTTTGTTTTTCACTTCTTGCGTATCCAATTTACATTTTCGCTCAAGATTCCTTAAGGCATCACCGCTACTCCAAAAGGGTTGAAGTGGGCGCTATCTTAATAGTTTTTTTCTTGAAGTATATTTGCAGAAGATCCAAGCATTCTCTTACATAATGCTTCATTAGAATTAAGTGGTCGGAATGTGGTAATTTTGAGTTCGAATCCCCAATGATGAAGTCTTACTTTTTTTTTCTTCCAAAATAGAGAAAAAATCCGTTTTTGTTTCATTTCATACCATTACTCCTTATTAGATAGCTCTTCTTCTAAGGTTTCTATGCTTCCGTGTCATATTTAGGACCGGTTTGGTTTCATTTTTTTCCAAATCTCTACTTAAGATCGATCTTCTTGCCATTAAGCAATCTTTTATGTTGTTTGCCCAGAATAAGGAACCGGGTTTTTAGCAAAAATGCAAAAGAACTTCACCTGTTTAGATGTATCCGTATCCATTGTTTTAACTGTTACGACGTTCTGAAAACGATCATTTAAACTTCTCTTTTAGTTTCCATTTGTACACATTTTCATCTTGCCTTTGCAGTTTTTGCCTGCTCCACATCAAAGCGTTTTTGGTTTCTCTACCAATAAAAGTAAAATCCAGTAGAAACTTCAAACTCAAATCGTATCAATTCTACGTTTCTTATCGATTCCTGAAGCATTCTTACGGTGTTTTTTTTTTTTTTGGAGGAAGTAAAAAAGATTCCTTAAAGCATCGTTCCTTTGTCGGTCCTATAGCCAAAAATTTTGCTGTCTTATCTGCACTTGTGGTTCTAAATTGCCATTCTAGGAAGTTTGGTATGTGCTGTCTCGCAGTGCAGTTTGTCCGCATACCTTTTCATACATTTTTGAATTCTTTTCTAGGTATAGTCATGATTTTTCCTTTTATCTTTTGGCACCTTTAAGCCTTATCTTTCACATTTATTAGAAATTCCTTTAGTTTCTAACTATTCAGAAAATAGATGCGCGTTTGGGTTTGCAAAACGCAAAACAGAAATTGGCTGCCATTGTTTTTATTCCTCCCTAAAGGTCTATGCAGACGACATCTGTTATACGCGCAAATCACGCGCGTTTGCAGTACGTAAAAACTTTGTTAGAATCAATTATTTGCGTTTGTATCGATAGAAACGTGTATGAAATGCGACAGATACAAATGCGCGCCAGCATCACCCATATACGCATCCAAAAGGTACACAAGCTGCGACTGCATCGCGTTTTCATCCATGGATTCCGAATAACGGCAGGAGGGATAGCTCGGCCGGAGCAGTCTTATTTTTTCTAATTGATAGTGAGTTACGTCTTGCTAGCTATACCTACCTACGGAGTGAAATCGGTATGCGCATGCGCAGAAAGTTAGAAAGAGACAACTTGCCCTTGTCCTTAAAACTTAATCTGGTGTAGGAAAAACTTCGCTTCCACAGCTAGAAGACTTTGTATCTGTCTATACCATAATATGGTCCTTAATCTTTTAATGGAGCATCGAGGCTTATTTAAGGTGTTTAAAGATTAACCCTCTGTTTTGATTGGCACAATTCGACTATACCCAACTAGTTGTAGGAGCTTGTTTTCTTTTTTTCTTTGTGTTACTGTTCGGGAAAGTAGAAGTGTTGGGGTTCGAATCTGATTGATGCAAGTTTTTTTTTTGTTGTCTTTTCTTCTAGGTATGTTATGAGATTGCCCATCCAGTTTGTGTTCAACGTTTATGTCCAGATTTTACTGGTTATATAAATGAGGATATGCCAAATTCATGGGAATGTCCATTATGTTGTAAATTAGGTAAAAATACTGATTATCGTCCAAGACATTTTCGTGCTAGACAAAAATCAACAGATATGCGTCGTATGTCTATTAGTAGTTCAGATACATCAAATAATACATTTGAACATAATAATAATAATAGTTGTATTATCAATAATAATAATAATAATAATAATAATAAAGAACAATATAATAATTCAGATTCAGGTAGTGAAAATGATAATAAAGACAATAGAGAGTTATTACCGATTAAAAAAAGACGTAGTAGTGATGGTGGTGAAATAGATATGACGCCAAAACAACCTCAACAACAACAACAACCCCAACAACAACAGACTACAATAATGGATTTGCCACGTAAAACAGCAATTCGTATGCAATTAGCACAACAAATCACAAATAATTCAACGAAATTATTGAAGAAACCCATGATAGTTGTACGTCCAGCACCAATTTTATCATCTTTATCATCATCAACAACTGTAATGACAACAAATTTACATCACCAGCAACAACAACAACAACAACAACAAATTAGTAATTTAGCATTAGATAAACGTTGTATATTACCTGTATTTCGTTATTTAACACAAAAAGATTTATATAATTGTTTGTTTGTATGTAAATTATGGTCACAATTAACAATTGAACCAATATTATGGTATAAAATGGTATTTAATCGTCGTCATATATCATCAGATATATTAAAAGGTATTGTACGTCGTCAACCAATTATATTAAATTTAGATTGGTGTCATATAAATAAATTCCAATTACCATGGTTAATACAACGTTTAAATCAATTAAAAGAATTATCATTGATTAATTGTAATATAAAAACGTGTATTTCGTTACGTACAATACATTCAGCTATTTTATTAAAATCATTAGATTTAAGTTTTATATCGGAATTTAATGATTCAGCATTACGTGAAATATTAGGACCAACAAATGATACACGACGTAGTTTAACTGATGAAAAGATACGTTTTCGTAATTTGAAAATATTAAAATTAAATGGTACCGATATAACTGATATTGCTATGCGTTATGTTACACAATATTTACCAAATTTACAACATTTATATTTAAGTTTATGTTCACGTATATCAGATGCTGGTATTGCACAATTAACAACAAAACCAGCAACAACATTACAAACATTAATTAGTTTAGATTTAAGTCATACAAAATTAATAACTGAATTGAGTTTAGAACATTTAACAAAATGTGAAAATTTAATACGTTTAGATTGTCGACATTCAATACAAATTACAACACAAGCATTAATTAAATTTGCAGCAAAAAGTGATAAAAATCTACAAGTTAGAGATATTAAATTAGTTGATAAAAGACAACAACAATAACAACAAAAAGTGCAATGAAATTTCTAATATAATTAATAACATACAAAATAATTTTGTGATGTATTTATAATTACCCCATCTAGTGGTGGACTTATTGTTCCAAATCAACAATAACTTCAAGTATGTTAGTGTAAAAATATGCGGTAAATATGAGAAACTTGTTAATTATCGTTTCTCTTATTTACAGACAAGCAGTCGTCCTTATGTTTACACTAATATACAATTAATTTGTAAACTGAGAAACTTGTTGATTATCGTTTCTCTCATTCACAGACAAGCAATCGTCCTTCTGTTTACACTAACATACTATTGAAGTGTTAACGGATGATTTTGTTGTAAATTGAGAAATTTGTTGATTATCGTTTCTCGTATTTGCAGTCAAGCAGTCGTCCTTATGTTTACAATAACATACAATTAAAGTGTTGATGGATGATTTTGTTGTAAATTGATGAACTTGATTATCGTTTCTCTTATTTACAGACAAGCAGTCGTCCGTATGTTTACACTACCATACAACTAAAGTGTTGATGGATGATTTTTTTTTGTAATTTTCTGTTTTTTGGTAGATGATTGTTGTTTTTTTGGAACATTTAAGTCCATCAATCGTCTTGTATAATTATACGTAAACTTATAATTTTTTTTTTTGATATAATTAAGGAGATATCAAATAATTTATTTTAATCGAATTCCATTTTTATTATAAATTCAATCATTTATTTAATTCGTATTTTTTTTTGTGTTTACAAAAATTTTAATATTTATAATTGTCGGTGTGTGCAATTATTTTCTTTTTGGTTGCACTATATTTGTAAATAATTGGAATTATTAATATTGATTTGTATAATAACAGAATAGCGAAATACAAATTTTTCTATGATCTTTTGTTTTCTTCATCAAACGGTGATAAGAAATGCGATATTGATTAGATAATTATACGTGATAGAGGTCTTTCTCGAATAAAAATACACAGTAGATTGAGAACTATCAAGGTCACCGTGGAGACACGCCCACATCATCAATTCGTGTGCCGTGTCTATATAACGATGTGTGAACTCTATTGTCTAATGTAAAACCCCCTTCCACCACAACCGGACATCGGCAAAAGTCGGGCCTATAATCAGCACTGTGTATTTTTGATCCAGAAAGACCTCTAGGAAAATTCAAGAGAAAATGGCGCTCGTAGCTCAGTAGGCTTATAGAACACCACGTGATTAATGTGGGGTTATCCCGGCCTACTTCTCCTAATATTCAACCAACGTTTTCGATCAGCTTGTTTGTTACACAGTTGACCTCGTTCTACCATTCATTTTTTAGGCCAAAGATAAGCTACATCAATAGTGAGCTACCATCTGTATGGGTAGTTTTTTGCATTAATGTAAGCCATAGTTTGGTAGTGAAATGACCTTAATAACTCTGTGGTTTTGAAGGCTTAGGTCCTCTGTGTTCACAATTTTCGGCATTGGTTAATTCCCAAAATCCCCCCGGTGACTAACGAATCCCCAGCAAAGCAATTGGGTACTTCCTAAATCGAAGAACAACTCTGCCAAAACAATTCTTTAGGCCCAGTGGTTGTAAAAAGTCGAATCCAATTTCAAGTTTTTTTGATTTTGCTTCGAACAAGGCTTCAGATGTTGCCAATTTATGAGAAAATTGTCTTTTAAACATATTGCAGAGGAAGAGTGGAAGACCTCTTCTCATTACTTTTGCATGGGTGCCAAAACGATATAGCTGATAATCCTACAAGAACAGTTGCTATGGAGCAGGAGTTGAATGGAGCAGGAAAATTCTCCACTGGAAGCACTACGCAGGTATATGCTACAGGTAAAGAAGTTTTTTGATTATTTGCCTAAGAATGTTGGAATCTAAATAGGAAGGAACTAGGAGTGATAACGGAGCTCTTAACTGGACACCGCCCATCTCAAAAAACTGAGTAAAGTAGACAGTTAACAATTGCGAGAGCTGGGTCTCTTCGCCCACCCGCTTCTCGGCATTGGGCCCAACAACTCCAAAATACCCACTCACCCCAGCGACACCCCTAACAAGGCAACCCACCATCCTCTGCCTTCCAAAAAGTTAGCGGGGGAGCATCAAGATGTTTCCCGACTCTACAACACTTTCGTGTTTTTCCATTAAATCACTCCTGTCGTTGGGTGGTTCAATGCCTTCCGTCACCGACGCCAGCCCCGACCTGTAGGAAAGCCGCATGTTTTGCTGCCACTCTGAGTGGCACGACAGCCGACCTATTTTGACCAGTTCTACGGTGCTCCTGTCCCTTGTCGCCGGCAAGAAGCGCGGTTAATCGCCATCCCCGCTACTAAGCCCTGAACTTTACGGACCTTTCAGCCAGACTATCCTGGAATCAGTTCCGACCGCAGTTTCCGTGCTCCAAAAGTCCGTCTACTGTAGCGCTAGTAGGTTCTGCACTCCTCCTATTGTACTCTTTTTGGTAAAACTTCCCTTACCCCTGGAAGAATCGCAGGTCGAAGTCCCTCACGGGGCGCCTCTACCACCAATTTTACTGAATCTCGTGATCCTTTACAACACATACCTGGGATCAGGTACACTAGGAACAGTTTTAGGGGTATAAGGCGGTGGCAACCATTATACCCCCGGATAAAGTAGACAGTGAGAAACTCACCCACCTAGGCGGTGTTCCTCTATCACCTATTGAAGTCGACATGAGGTCTCCCAGAATGAGCTTTGCTAAAAACATATCTTTCCTGAGATATCAATAGATGGTCGCTATGGTCGCAGCTCAGGAAGGCTAAAGTGGCCAAACGACCCCTATAATCCTTCTCCTTAAGAAAAATATTTTTGCACATAGGGTAGGTATTCCCAATCAGATTCTGCTAAATCATGGAAATCAGTAGTTCTACTGATTTTTTAACCCCCCCCCCCAATAATTTCTATAATAAGGCTAAAACATATGTCTGGTATCTTTTCTTGCTCAGCAAAGAAACGATGTAAGGAAGAATGATGCACATTCCAATGCCCAAATTGGAGCAAAGCCTCAATGATCCTGTCAAAAATTTTGCCAAAAAAACAGTTGTAAGACCCAAATGAGTAGTTTTTGTTCACTGAAACGATACAGGAGCATTTTAGGGAATTAGGGGCAAACCCAGCAATAAACCACTTATTGTTAGAAATATATTAAAAAATTCTCTCCAATTACCTACGATTAGACAAAAAAACGAATTGCAAAAAATATATAATTTTTGTTAGTTATAAAACACGAATAATTTTTTTTATATCAAAAAAAAAATTACAATAAATAAAACAAAACAGAAGCAGTCTTGCTTGCATCTGTTAATCACACTAATAATTTTTGTCATCAATCACCATTTCTATCTCTTTTCAATAATTCATTTCTTTTTGAAACATCATCACAACTATAACCACTTGCACGTTTTAAACGTTTCATCTTCCATCCAGCTGTATTATTACTATTTTCACCTAATAAACGTGTTAAACTTGATCTTGGACTTAATGAATCTATCAAATCAAAATTTGGCGTTGTTGGTTGTTGTTGTTGTGAACGTGATGTTGTTGGACGTAATTTCACCTCTTTCAGCATATCCTTTGAAACGTGTGGCTGATTACGTTGATAAGGCGAAGGACGTTCCTTTAACACAACAATAATAATAATAATAATAATGATAAGATAACGAAGAGAACAAAGGTAGACGAAGAACGTACTGTTGTTTTTCTTAATTTGACCTTCAGGATATCATCCAATGATATAATAGGTCTTGAGTCTTCATTCTTCACTTGCGTTTTTTGTGTAATTTTCAATTTGTTTGTCTGTTGGGTTGTTGATGGTGGTGGTAGTGGGGGAGGTAGCGGTGGAGGTGGTGGTGGCGCTGCTGCTGCTGTTGTAGCTGGTACTATAGGTGGTATAAAATATGGTCCTCCTCCCATGATTGTTGTTGTTGTTGTTGTTACAGCAGCCGATTTCTTATTTATATCGCAAATTTGTTCATTCATCATATTGATTTGTTGTTTGATTTGTATTAATTCATTATTGTATTGTTGTTGTAATTTAAGAAAATTTTCTTCATTTTTCATCAATAATTCATCAATTTTTATGTGTAAATTTTTGATTTCTTGTTCACATTGACAATGATTACATGATGATGATTTTGATAATATTGATGATGTTGTTGATGGTGATGGGATTATATCTTTCATGATTAAAAAGCCAAAAAATGATGAGATTTTCTGGAAAAGTTTATTATTCGATTAATTAGAGGTCTTTCTGGATCAAAAATACACAGGAGGTTGAGAACTAGGTCACTGCAGAGACACGCCTACATCATCAACTCATGCGCCGTGAATAGTCAGATCTAATGACGCTACTGGATACTTTTTTCCACTCCATTTTTACAAAGTGAACTCTATTGGCTAATGTAAACCCCCTCCGGCAAAAGTCGGGCATGTTACCAACCTGTGTATTTTTGATCCAGGAGGATCTTTAGGAGGAGAATTCCTCAGAATGGAGGATCATAAAAATGTAGTTGATGCAAACTAAAATTGCCCCAAATGTCTAAAATACTAAGGTCAGAAATATTCAAATGAGGAAGTGGTGCCAACTTTTTCTTTGGTACCTCCACCTTTTGATGTTTCCCAAATTATGAGTGGAGTTTGAAAATTTTGGCATTTGCAAAATTAGGCTCAAATATTTGAAAGTTTTGACATTAGGATGTAAGTTAATGGGCCTCTCCAAAATCTCCAGTTTTGAGATTCCTTATATTCATCTTCTAAGAGAGGAAAAAACAGGTTCTAAAGAAGGAATATTCTGTATATCCCTTACAAAAAGTAAGTCCCTAAAGGAGATGAGTACAAAAAAAAAGACACAAGTTTTTGTAACTGATTGTAAGCAAAACGTGAGTGAAATCCGTAATTTTGAAGCAAAACCCACAGTTTGGAAACCAAACGTTAGCAAAACCTGTAGTTCTGAAGCAAAATCAATTCCTAACGAACCCAAGTCTCCATCTTTATCCCTCACCACTACCAAGATATAGTAGATAAAAAGACTTACACACCGAAAATGCACACTTTTCTTAACGGAAATTCAACATAATTGGAAAAAATTCAACAATCTCATGGTCGGTCCATCATATAGAAAAAAGCCCTGTTCATGAGAAGCAAGTCCGAAAAGGAGATAGTTCCACAGCAGGTAGGACGGACGTTGTAACAAAAAGACCAGAAAATTTATATGGGGAGTTATTTTTTCCAATTTTAGTCTAAATTTGAGCAAAATCCGTATTTTTGAAGTGAAACATCAGGAAAACCAACCCCTAACAACACCAAGTCTTCATCTCTATCCCCCACTTCTACGAGCCAAAAAATAAAGACTTACACACCTAGAAACCAACCCCTAACGAAACCAAGTCTTTGTCTCCATCCCCCACGACTGCCAACAGAAAATTAAAGATTTTTACACACCTAGAAACTAACCCCTAACGAAACCAAGTCTTTTTCTCCATCTACCACGATTACCAGCACAAAAATAATAACTTACACACCTAGAATACTTACTTTTCTAAATAAAAAAAAATGTGGTCCATCTCATAGGATGAAAAATCCTTGTTCTACGGAAAAAAGATTCTCGATGTTCCTCACAAAAAAAAAAGTCCAAAACAAAGATAGTTCTTCAGCGAAAAGAACAGGAATATCAAATTCGGAGTTTTTGCAAATTCTAGGCAAAATGTGAGCAAAATCCGTAGTTTTCAAGCAACACATCAGCAAAACCCGTACTTTTGAAGCAAAACCACACCCTTACGACACCAAATCTTCATCTCCATCGCCTACTTCTACCAATCAAAAAAATTAAGACTTTTACACACCTAGAAACCAACCTCTAATGAACCCAAGTCTTTGTCTCCATCCCCCACTTCTACGAACCATAAAATAAAGACTTTTATACACCTAGAAACCAACCCCTAATGAATCCAAGTCTTTGTCTCCATCCCCCACGACTACCAACATAAAGTTAAAGACTTTTACACACCTCCAAACCCAACCCTTAACGAAATCAAACCTTGATCTCTATTCCCCACGACTACCAACTCAAAAATAAAGACTTACACACCTAGAATGCTTACTTGTCTAAATAAAAAAATGTAGTCCATCTTATAAGACGAAAAATCCTTGTCCTACGGAAAGAAAACATACTCTATATTCCTCACAAAAAGTAAGTCCAAAAAGAAGATAGTCGTTCTTCAGCCTATAGGAAAGGCTCAACGAAAAGAACAGCAATATCAAATTGAGAGTTTTTGCAAATTCTAGGCAAAACTTAAGAAAAACCCGTAGCTTTAAAGCAACACCAGCCCCAAACGACACCAAGTCTTCATCTCCATCCCCCACTTCTACCAAACAAACAAACAAACAAAGACTTTCACCCACCTAGAAACCAACCCCTAACGAAATCAAGTCTTTGTCTCTACCCCCCATGACTACCAACATAAAGTTAAGACTTTTACACACCTAGAAACCAACCCCTAACGAAATCAAGTCTTTGTCTCCATCCCCCACGACTACCAACATAAAGTTAAAGACTTTTAGACACCTCGAAACCCAACCCTCAAGGCAACCAAGCCTTTATCTCTATCCCCCAGGATTACCAACATAAACAATAAAGACTTAGACAACTAGAAACCAAATCTTGAACTCTATCCACCACGACTACCAACACAAAAATAATGACTTACACACCTAGAATACTTACTTTTCGAAATAAAAAAAAAATGTGGTTCATCTTATAAGACGAAAAATCCTTGTTCTACGGAAGAAACATTCTCTAAATTCCTTACCAAAAAGAAGATAGCTCCTCAGCCTATAGGAAAGGCTCAACAAAAAGAATAGAAATATAAAATTGGGAGTTTTTGCAAATTCTAGGCAAAACTTAAGAAAAACCCGTAGCTTTGAAGCAACACCAAGTCTTCATCTCCATCCCCCACTTCTACCAACCAAAAAAATAAAGACTTACACAACTAGAAACCAAGTCTTTGTCTCCATCCCCCACGACTACCAACATAAAGTTAAAGACTTTTACACACCTCGAAACCCAACCCTTAACGAAACCCAACCGTTTATCTCTATTCCCCAGTATTACCAACATAAACAATAAAGACTTACACACTTAAAATACTTACTTTTCTAAATAAAAACGTAACATAATTAAATAAATTAAATAATCTAGTTGTCCACAAATATGGATATTGTTTGATATAATCAAAAAAACCATCATTTTTCAATAAATTATTCTTAATTGAACGATAATGATGGATTTTATTCGATTTTGTTATATTATGCGATAAATTCCTCAATTTATTCAATTGTTTCGAACCCAATATAACCACCGATTCACATTGTTGTTGTTGTTTATTTTTATCATCAAATTGTTGCAATTTATTTGTTAAACCTACACCATCATTATCAATCAATATTGGTGATGATAATGATGATTGTAATGATGAGATACGATGACAAGCATATAAATTATTTGGATTTATTGGTGAATTTTTTAATAAATTCTCAATATTCGTATTATTGTTATTATTGTTATTAACAATAATAGGGGTAGATGATGATTTTGCATTATTTTGATTAAAAAATGATAATTCACAGAAACTTGATTCTTTTTGTACAATTTTAACATCCTTTTTGTTTATATAAGGATTCAAATTAACATTATTATCAACAAATACAACATTATCATTATTATTATTATTATTAACATTATCGAAATTGTTTAAAATATTGTTAATTTGGTACAATTTCGGTGTCTCAACAATCGGATTATGTTCCTCATTATTGCTAGTTTGTGTTGTTTTATGTACGGTTTTTGGTGTTTGTTGTTGTTGTTGTTGTTGTTGTTGTAAATCTTCATTTGTTGTTGTTGTTGTTGTTTGATTGATACAACTCGAATCGAATAAAATATTCAAATTTGTTACATTCAATGTACGATTCAATTTCATTTGTTTATTATTACGATTATTATTATTATTATTATTATTGCAACAATGCCGACTATTTGGTGTTGTACGTATTGAACATTTTGATGATATGTTTATTGAACATTTTGGTGTTATTTCATGATTATTTATTATAGAATCATTATCGTCATTATTATCATCATCATCATTTATATTAATCCAATCATTATTTGTATTATAATTCGTTTTTCTTGTTGTTGTTGATGTTGTTTGTCTGCGTCGTGTTGATCTACGTTGTTTCGGCATGTTTTTGTTTTGTTTCGATTTACAACAACAACATACTGAAAAATTAATTAATTGAATAAAAAAAAAAACGATTAATAACAATAAAATTATAAATATTTGATTAATTGTTAACTTTCTGTGGTTTGTTTTGGTGTATTTTTATCAGTTTTTTTTTTGTTGTTGTTTCAGAAAGAACTGTTAACGAATTTTGAAAATTTTAAATTGACAATTGTAGGGAATTTCATCGAATTTTTAGGGAATTTCTCATTACCAACCTAAATAAGTTAGCGTTGTTGGACAGTGGCGTTCGTTATTTGGCATACTATCGTATAAAAATCATTTTATGTTTATTAAATCAAGTTTATAGCTTGTTTTTATGGTAAATTTGTTAAAGTATGAGTAGTTATTCATCGAATTTTGTATTTTAAATAGTTTGTTTTGTGTAAATTGCTGATTTACGTTGCAATTATTTGTGATGTGACGCTACTGTATTTTTCATCAAAAACAGTAATTTACTACCAACTTATACAAATGAAATAAGCGCCAAATTTGAATATTATATACGAGAATAAACCAAAATGTCGTTTGAAAGTGAATAACTTATAATTTGGGTTTGAAATAAACATAATTTAGAGAATTTGAAGTATTTTTAATATTATTATATTTGAATAACAATAAAATTTATGCGTTATAGCAAAGAATACATAGTCAATAGAAGCTCATAGGTCCAATTTTTGTGACCCATGCACATACTTATATATAAATATACCGCACAAGAGAGGTTTCCGACACCAGAAATAGTGGATGTCGCCATTTCGATGCCTCGTTGTCTGAATCGTTAGTTGTAAATTGAAATGACAGAATTGAAACAAAACGATCCAATTGTAATAAACAAAACAGAGACACGACGACACTGAAGCATCAAAATGGCGTCGATTCTATCTCCTTTTATTTCCTGCGTCAAATGGTTGCGCATATGTTCAAAATCGGTATAGTTATTTTAAGTATGTGGACCCATGTAAATCTTAGTACCTACCCTGAAAATCCGAGGGCGACACTTGTTCAATGTCGGTAATTAAGGTGTTATATAGATAGATAGATATCTTTGGACCATATACTTAAAATAAATATACCGATTTTCAACGTTTGCGCAATTATTTGGCGCAGGAAATAACAAGAGATCGAAAACGACGCCATTTTGATGCTTAAGTGTCACCGTTTCCCAAGGAACGTCAACCTGCTGCTCTCTTTATAGGACTGATTGATGTTATGGGAATCCCTATCGAGTGGAAAACGTCACCACATACTCATATTAAACGTCACTAGTGACTGCGTTAGTAACGCACTCTATAAGGCAAACTATAATATTTTAACACGCTAAATTCAAAATCAAGAATGTGTAATATGAATAATTTAGATTCCTTTGACGATTATGACTTCCCTATTGAACTAATAAGTCTTTCAGAATTAAGCGAAAATGTGGTCACATATATAGGAGGCTACGTTTTAAAAATGATGACTCGTACCGGACATTGTTCAGAGTGTCTAGATTTATTATTGGCACAAGAATCTGAATCGACTAATTACAAATTAGTAGACAAATTGCAAATGTTATTTAACTCTCATGAAGAGCATCATTTTACACTATTGAAGTCAATTATTCATTGTTATTGTAAAATTAGACTTAATAATTTGGCAAAATTGTATACAGAAAAAATTCATACTAAATATGGTCAGAAAAACCCTGACAAAATTAATTTTATTTAATCATCAATAAATTTTGATGATTAACTCACTAGTTTACTAAATTGAAAAAATCTCTATAATTTTCACGGAAACAGCTTAACTAATTTGTGAACAGTTGCATAATTTTGTTCCAGTTCTGTCATTTTTAATTATCCCGCACGCGAAAACTAGTCATTACCTAGGGACATTTTAATTTACAAATAACGATTGAGGCAACTGGAAATAACTAAGCATCAAAATGGCGACATCCACTATTTCTGGTGTCGGAAATCTCTCTTGCGCGGTATATTTATATATAAGTAGAGGTGTGTTTTAAAACTGTTCTAGTTGTTCGAACAGAATCTGCCCAGAGTACGTCAAAAAGTTGT
>JAZBGY010002045.1:0-13899 GCA_037414755.1 Lydus trimaculatus
TTCTAATGAAGTATATGAATGTGTGAAAAACAACTTGAATTTCCAAAAAATGTTACCAGGGGGGCAAAAAAGTACTAACCCTCACATATTTTCCACCCCCGCAAAATAGAAGGGTGTTGTTTGCTGGGTGGTATTATAGTACTAACTGTGCGGAATATTCTACTTTTTGATTGAATTCGATATCTTGCTTGGTTCTCGAGATATAGCGAAAAATCTGTTTTTAGGGGGTAACTTCAAGGGCCAATTTCACCCCCTTAATGTGAATATGGGCAGCTAAAAAAAATATGTATCCTTCATTTTTTGATGCTCTACCTGTATGCAAAGTTTTATCAAAATCGGAGAGGGACAGTTGTGTCCCTTTCCTTGTTAGAAATATGAATATATGAAGGAAGGAAAATTATGCTTTATTCGATTGAGTAACTCATCTGAAAGTTTCCTTTTCTTCATTGCCATCTTTTGTTAGATCCACCCCCATGTATACAGAATATCTCATCTTCTCCAGATTATCATCACCTACAGTAACAGTGTGAAGACTTCTGCCTGTACCTGTTTGATGGGTATGACAATTACTGGATATAAACCTTCTATTTCTCACGTTTCGACTCTATTAAGCCCAGACTCTTTCTTTCAAAAACAAAATTAATTTTTGACTACCCAAAATCTCAACTCTATCTCTCTTGACTATAATAACACGCGTCTTGATTCTCTGAAATCCAGGCTAAGATAAGATTAGATAAGATAATAGGAGCAGTCAATTGACCTTTTATTTAGCCTTCCTGAATCGCGACCGTTCATCTATTGACATCCCAGAAAAGATGACTTTTTTGCGACGCTAACTACCTCTGGGAAATCTCTTAATTACTTCAGCTGGTAATAAGGTAACATTGCCTAGGTGGATGTGTCTAGCGCAAGCTAGTGCTCCATACTTGCCATAGTTTACATCTCACACTGACTGATTTTCCCAGTTTTTTGAGATTGTATCCCACTGGGCAGTTCACAGTTAGAAGTTCCGTTCCAAGTCTTAGTTCGGTCCTACTTAGATCGAGAAGCTTTTTAGTAATCTTTGGCAAATAGTCAATAGACTTCTTTTCCTGTTGCATACCTGGTTGGATTTCCAGTGGAGCATCTTCTTGTTCTATTCCCATTCAATGATTTTCTGCCTTACTTGGATCTTGGCTAGCCCACAGAATGGCTCCGGACCTATGAGTTTAGCAATAGCACATGTTTCAGCCTATTAATCGTTTCTTGATTCATATCTACAGACATTTTATTAATGGGGGTTCATTATTATTGCAGATAAAATTGTGGAAAAACTGGAAAATGCTGTTAAACAATGGGAAGATTTCGAATCAGATTTAGACAAATTGAATCAATGGTTTAAAGAGGTAGAGATTAAATTCCGCGATCAACCATTACAAGCTACTCTCCCAGAGAAGATAAATCAATTAAAATTATTCCAAAAGAATCGTGAATACGTTGCTGATAAAGAAAAAGAAATCGACACATTTATCGATAAAAGTCATACATTAATACAAACTAGTGGTGTACAACGTATCAAACCACAATTATTACAATTAAGTAATCGTTATCAAACATTACATACATTAAGTAAAGATGTAATAAATCGTTGGCAAAGTATTGTTGATGATCATCAAAAATATCAAAATAAATTAGATGAAACATCAAATTGGTTAGGAACATTAGAGGAACATTTAAATATTCTACAAAGTGGTGATTTAAGTAATAATTTAGAAGCAAAAACGAATCGTTTACAAATGTTATTATCGGAAAAAGATCAAGGTGAACATCGTCTAAATTCATTAACAATGATCGGTGAACGAATATTACCAGATACAGCAACACAGGGTAGAGAGATTATACGTAACGAATTGAGAACAACACGTGAACGTTGGGATAAATTATCTGAAAATATTAAAGAACAACAACGTTTACAAGATGCACAAAGTTTACAATTATCAAGTTATCAAGAATTATTACAACAAACTCTATTATGGTTAGATTCAATGGAGAAACAAACGCAATTAGATCCAACATCATGGATTTCAATACAAGAAGTTCGTAATAAATTGTTGAAAAATAAAGCTTTACATCAAGAGATCGTTTCACATAAACGTATCATTGATGGTGTTACTGAAAAAGCACAAGCACTTGTACAATTAACCAACAATAAAGAGAAAACAGCAGAAGTTGAAGATAATGTTAAATCAATCAATCAACGTTACCAACAACTTGTTACAACTGTACAAAATAATTTAAAACAATTAGAAAATTGTTTAGATATTTATCAACAATTCTATGATCTACAAAAGTCCCATCAAGACAACATTAAACAATTATGGGATAAATTAAATAATTATTCAGATTTGAATGGTAATAAACAAGTCTTACAAGATCGTTTAGATCAAATTATTGAATTACAAGATCATCTACCCGAACAAAATATTAAATTAAATGAATTACAAAATTATGTCGATACGAAAATTAATATTTTACCAAATCGTGCACAAGAAGCTATGCATCGTGATGTTACAAATTTAAAATTCGATCAAGATAAATTGATAACAGCTGTATCTGATATACGTTCAGGATTAGAGGGACGGTTGAAATTGTGGAATGATTACGAAAAAACGTTAGATCGTCTATTAGCTACATTAGCTGAAGCTGAAGCTATGTTGAAGAATTATTCGTTGAAAGATACTTTGAAAGAGAAACAAGAACAGTTGGAGAAATATCAGGTGAGTTATCTGTCGATTTCTTTCAAATAGAATTTAATTTCTTTTTATAAAAAAATGGCATTTTTATATAAATCTTTAGGATCTAACTAGAGCGATAGAAAACCACAGTATTGACATAAAGGAACTTATTACAATTAGTGATCATTTGGAACAAGTAAGAATAGAAAAACTCTTCTTCTGTCTATTTCTTGTTGTCTCTGTTAGATTTCCTCTCACACAATCAGAAAAATCTATTTGGTGGTGGTCTTTCCTTTATCTATGTCTTTTTTATCTGTTCTTCTCATCTGTTGACCAGTTCGATTCTAAGTAAAGAAACAAACGAAAATAAGATTTACATAGAGTCATACTGGATGCTTCTTTATTGAACTTGTTTAATTATTGCTTTTTTCCTTGATAGGCTCTTATTTTAAATTTAAAACACAACGAAGTAGAATTCGATAAGATGTCCGATGATTCAACTGAATTGGTTCAGAGTAGCGGTGATAGCCGTATCTCTGTTGATGTGCAGCAAATCTCATCTAGATTCCAATCCGTACAAGCTACCGCTAAAGAATTGGTAAAGAAATGTGAGAAAATCGTTAATGAACATAAATTATATGATGAAAAATATAAACAATGTTCTAATTGGATTGTAGCTGCACAAACCAGGTAAGTTGAATTTTCTTTTGTGTAAGCCATCCAGAAGGAAAAACTGTAAAAATTTCTTAGATTTAACAGTTGTAAAGAGAATATCAAATTAGGAACTCGTAATGTATTATCTGAACAATATAAAGTACTAGAAGAGCTTTTATCGGAGGAAAATAATGCCAGATTATTATTGAATAATACCGTGGAAAATGGTGAGAAATTGTATATAAATACAGCAGCAGAGGGACGTGAAATCATCTATGCCCAATTACAAGAATTACAACAATTATTTGAACAATTATATGACAATATTAATAGTAGTGAACGTGAATTAAAAACCAAATTAACAAAATGGACAGGATTTGAGGAATGTGTTAAAAATATTAAAATATGGCTGAAAGATATTGAACAACAATTACAACAAGAATTAGAATTGAAAGCAACATTAGACGAGAAACGAGCTCAGCTACAAATTTATCGTAGTTTGTTGCATGATGCTACAATTCATCAACAGGACATTATCGATTTAAAAGATAAGATCGAGAGTCTACCAGAAACGAATGATAGTATCAATCAACAATTAACTGCAATCACTAAACAACATGAGAAATTATTGAAACGTGCACAACATTTCGTTGAACGTTATGAAATGATTGTTGGTGATCATCAACAATTTTCAACATTTGTACAAGAAACTAATGATTGGATAAATGCAACAATTAATACAATTAACAATTTGGGTGATGTTGATTTAGAAAGAACAACACTTTATGCTAATTTAGAACGATTAAAAACTATAGAAAAATCATTAAATGATGAAACATCACGAATTGAAACAATTAGGAATTGTGGTGATAAAGTAATTAATGGTACTGTAGATTATGGACAAGCACAAATTCGTGGACAAATTGATCAATCACAACAAGAATGGGCTAAATTAATATCAATTTTAACACAAACAATTAAACAATTAGAAATGAAATTAGATCATTGGTCTGAATATGAAACATTAAAAGAACAATGTTTAATATGGATCAAAGAGACTGATCGTAAATTACATTCAATTGATCTGAAACCAACGGCTAATGATAAAAAATTACAATTAGAATATTTGAAACAGTTACAAGGTGAAATTCGTGCAAAAGAATTAGAAATTGATACAGTAACAGAGAAAGCACAACAATTAAATAAAGGTGTATGTAATCGTAATTCACAAGTCTCCGAATTAGGTGTTAAATATCAACAAATTTGTCATAAAGTTAAAGATTTAACAAGTCGTTGGCAACAATATGTTAATAATCATCAAGATTTCGATACGAAATTAGCAAATTGTAATCAATGGTTGAATGAAATCCAAGATACATTGAATTATTGTCAAGATATTGCAACATCATCACAGAATGATTTAGAAACGAAATTAGAAACTGTACAAGAATTATTATTGAATAAAGAGGAAGGTTTCACGAAAATACAAAATTTAGTTGAATTAGCACAAGTTGTATTAGCTAATACATCACCTGATGGTCATGAACAAATCAATCAACAATTAACCAATTTACAAGAATTATGGTCGAATCTGGCATCAAAAATGTTAGAAACGAAAACAACAATCGATGAAGCATTAACAAAATGGGCAAATCTATTACAACAAATTCACGATTTAGAAAAAACAATTGATTGGATTGAAAATCAAATAATCGATTTATCAATATTACAAAGTACAGTAAATGAAAAGAAACAACAATTAGATCAAATTAAAAATGTTGAAGAGAAAGTACGTTGTGAGAAGATAGAAGTTGATAATTTTAAAGCACAAATTAAAGAAATTCTAAAAAATAAACAATCAAGCGTATCAGTTACAGAAGCACAGAAAATGTTGGAGAAATTTGATAATTGTGTACAGAAAATTACAAAATTATTACAAGAACGTGAACATCATTATCGTGATCATAAAATTTATAAAGAATCATATGATGAAGTACAAAGATGGATGACACGGGCACAAGAGAAAGTGCCACAATTAAAACAACGACCATTAAGTGATAAATTATCAATTGAGAATTTCTCAGGACCTTTAGATCATTTATTAAATAAACAAGCTCAAGGGGAAGTATTATTGGAGAATTTGGAACATGCAGCACAGGTTGTTTTACCAAATACTAGTGAAGCTGGACAGGAAGCAATCCAGAATGATATTAGAGCATTACGAGAAAGTTTTGATCGACTCTTCAAAGGTACGTTTCTTATATTCTTACAATATCTAGTTGTGTTAATTTACAAAATTATTTTGTTATTTTCAGATCTTAAACAACAACGTGAACAATTAGAAATCGTATTACTACATTGGCGTGATTATAAAGATGAATATGAACGTATCTCTGATTGGTTACAACAAATAGCAATTTTAACGAAAAATCAAAAAATTGCACTATCAGCAACATTAGATGAGAAAGCCAAACAAGTGGATGATGTTAAACAAATCTTACAACAATTAAAAGATGGTAAACAACAAATTGATAAATTAAATGATTCAGCTAAAGTTTTATTGAAATCACCATTAGAAGTTCATGTCAATAATCAATTACAACAATTGAATTCACGTTATCAAGTTGAAGTAAATTTAGCAAAAGATGTTTTAAAGAAAGTCGAAACGAATCGTGATCAACATCAAGAATATTGTGATAATTTAGAAAAGAGTCGTAAATGGATTGATGAAGCACGTGAATTGATACGTAGTTGTTCTGAAGCAGCTTCACAAAGTAGTAAAGATGTTCTACAATTACATTTGAATAAAATTCAAGAATTAATCGAACGTCGTGAACAAGGACAAAATTTGATACATTCAACTGTAAATTGTGGTGAGAAAGTTTTACGTAATACACGTTCAGATGGACGTGAAATTATCAATAATGAATTGAAGGAGATACAAAATGATTGGGATCGTATTGTTAAGAAAATGTCAACAGTTAAAGTACATTTAGAAACAGCATTATTACAATGGGCCGATTATGATAGTTCATACACACAATTACAACAATGGATAACAGATCGTGAAGCGAAATTACAACAAGTCAGTGAACAGAAAGTTGTTAAAACGAAAAAGAGTGGTTTAAGTTCATTACCAATTGGTGAACGTAAAGCAACATTACGTGAAACTGGTAGTATTGTACAAGATATTGTATCATTTGAACCAATGATACAATCAGTTACATTAAAAGCTGAAGATTTAAAACAAAAACAACCAGCTAGTGAAATATCAACAAAATATGAAACATTAACGAAACAAGCACAAGAATTATATGCAAAACAAAAACAAACTGTTGAACAACATCAAGCATTTGTTGATGCTGCAAATGATTTCGTACAATGGTTACGTATAGGAAAAGAACGTTTAAGTAAATGTTCTGAACCAACTGGTGATAAAGATAATTTAGCAAATAAATTATCACAATTGAAAGTATTACAAAACGATTTAAATGATGGTCAAAAGAAATTAGAATTTGCATTAGAACAAGGTGATAAAGTATGTCAATTACCTAATATTGCTGATGATGAAGATCGTGAAATTATTGAAGAAGAATGTGCATTAATGCAAGATGATTATGATAATTATGTTGAATTATTAACAAGTACTAGGAATTTATTAGAAAATGGCATTGTAAAATGGACAGAATATGAAGAACAATATCAAGAAGCATTAGATTGGTTACAACAAACTGAAAACTTGATACAAACTTATAATAAATTACAAAATAATTTAGAAGAGAAACGTACAGTATTGGAACAATTCCAATTACATTTACAAACATTATTCGATTGGCAATCGGAATTGGATCGTTTAAATATGAAAGCACAAAAATTATTAGAAACTTGTAGTGATACAAGAATTAGTAATGCTGTAACACAATTATCAACCAAATACAACACTATCCTATCATTAGCTAAAGAGATAATGAGACGATTAGAATTACATTATCAAGAACACCAACAACATGCAACTTTACATCAAGAATGTCAAGATTGGATCGACCGGACACGTGATAAATTGAATAGTTGTATAGAAATACCGAATACATTAGCTGAAATTAGTAATAAATTGCAAATTGTTAAGAATATTCGTACATCATTAGAACACGGACAAAATAAATTGCGTTACATAACTGAATTAAAAGAGAAAGTTATTATGAATACAGAACAATCGGGTGTTGCAAAAATTGAAGAAGATACAGAAAATCTAAAACAAGACATGGAAAAACTATTAAATGATGTACAAGAGATACGCAATCAATTAACAAATCGTGCTGTACAATTAGAAGAGATAACAAAATTACATAATTTATTATTAGAATGGTTACAAGACATTGATAATCAAATACAAACAGATAATAATTATTTGAATGATTTAAGTGAGAAGAAAGCAAAATTAGAAAAATATAAAACGATACAGAAAGAGATCATCAATCACAATGATTTAATTGAGAAACTTAAACTGAAAATCGGTGAAGATTCTAATTTGAAAACTGACGATTTTAACAAAACATTCCAAAGATGTAATGATTTAAAATCATCAGTCATCAAAACAATTGATGATCTAGAAAAACAAGTAAACGATCATGAACAATACAAAAATTCTTACAATTCATCAATAGAATTAATACATAAATTACGTGATAATATTCAAACATGTTCAGATTTACATGATGAATTTGATAAGATTATCGAAAAAGAAGTCAAAATCAACGAAATTAGCAATCAAATACCTGAATGTGATAATTTAGTACATAAAACTATCGAATTGAGTATTATTGTAATGAAGACTACAGGTGATGAAGGCAAAGATTTGATAAAACAAGAAATCGAACAATTAAATCTTGAATGGGAAGGTTTACAATTCATCCACAATGAAACAAAGAAATCACTAGATAAATGTAAAGAAACATGGAAAGAATTTAAACAAAATTACGATAAAATGAAGAAATTAATCGACAATTACAACAATCGTTTGAATGATGAGAATGCTACACCAAAGAAAAGTATTGAAGATTTACAAAATTGTAAACAACTATTGGAAGAAATTGTAAAATTAAAACCTGATATGGAATTATTGACAGATTCATGTGAACTATTAATGGAATTATGTGCTATTAGTGATATCCGTGATCAAACAATACAATTACAAACAGCCTATACAAATCTTCTAACAAATGCACAAACTTTAGTATCGAAAGCTGAGAAGAATTTGTCTGATCATACGGAATTTTTGAAAGTTAAAGCTGAATTAGAAAGTTGGTTACAATCATCACATAAGATGATACAAGATTGTGTTGGTGTTGGTGATGAGAAGATTTTACATGAAAAATTAGACAATATCAAAGTGATAACTGGACGTTTATCAGATGGTCAACAATTATTAAATAATTTACAAGAAGCTTTCTCGAAAGCCATAAATACAACCCCAACAGATAAACAAGATCAATTACGTGAAGATACGACGAATTTACGTAATAGTTGGGATCAATTGAATATGGATTTAACATCAATTCAAGCACAATTAAAAGCTGCTTTGAATCGTTGGGATGATTATAATAACAATAAGAAAAATCTAATTAATTGGTTAGCAGAAACGGAAAAAACTCTTAAAGACAAACCGATAACAAAAGGTGAATTAAGTGAAATGAAAACATTACAAGAACGTTATAAGAATCTTTTAATTGAAATCAATAATAAACAATCAGATTTGAATCGTTTAGAAATGGAAGCTATAGATTTAAGTAAATGGGCTAAACAGCCGAAAGTTGTTGATGAAATCAATCAATTAAAAACTCAATTTGATAATTTGCAAAATTTGTGTAATTCACAAAAATTACAAATCGAAAATGAGATACAAGAATACAATAATTATCATCAAAGTCTTCAAGCAACAGAACGTTGGTTATTACAAATATCATTCGAATTGATGGCACATAATTCTTTATATATTACGAATAGGGAACAAACTGAAGAACAAATCAATCAACATGAACGTTTATTACAAGATATACAAAAATATCAAAGTGTTTTAGATGATGTTAAAGCTAAAGGTCATGGACAGATTGAAAGTTATGTCAAACAAGCACCTGCTATTAAAGAAACTATAGGAAAACAATTAAGTAATGTACAAGAGAGCTATAATTCTCTTCTACAGACTGCTGTACAAATCAAGAATCGCTTATTAGATTCTTTAGCAAAATTCAAAGAATATGAAGATACATTAGAGAGTATTATGAAGAATTTAGATGAATATGAACCAATAGTGTCAGAAGAAATCGAAAAACCGATTGAATCACTTCAAGATGCTAAAAACCAATTAGAAACAGCTAAAGTAATATTTTTGCAAAATTATTTCTTTAATATTTTATTAATTGTTGCAAAAATTACAGATGCTCCACAATAAACTCCAAAATGAGAAGTCACGTTTAGCTTTAGCTGTACAAGCATGTGAAGCTGCTACAGCATCAATTAGTCGTCCAAGTAGTCCAAGAGATACTCTACCACCACCTGTACCAATTAAAGAGTTGGAATGTCGAGCACGTTTAGAAGATCTTATCGATCAAGTGAGTATTATTTTGTTTGTTGTTGTTGTTTTTGTGTTTGTTTCTATTTTGCACAAATTTGCTTGCTTAGACGCACAAGACATCTACAAATTCAGATAAAACTGATAACAAACTGAAATTGCTAATGGATGAACTTGAGGCATGTGGTTTTATTGAAAAGCTACACTGTCAGATTGATAAGGTAACAAATCGCTTGTTTGCATGCCATAAATAACAAGTTAAACAGTTTTAATGGCTCTTCTGATAGAAATTTTTGAGCAAAAGTTGTAGGAAGAGCCATTATTATAATAACTTGCAAAATCTCAAGACTTTTATTAAAAATTCTATTTTCTTGATATAAATTAGGTGCAAGCTCATCTCAGCAGCGTAACAACCTCTGTTGCTGAGTTTGAGGAGAAAGAACGTCAACGTGCCGCCTTAAAAGATTGGATTTTAGTACAGAAATCAACAGTAAACGAATGGAAGAATCGTCCAATTAAATTACGTCCAGATGCTGCTAAACAAGAATTGAATCAAATGAATGATTTAATGACAGCAATTGAACAACGTCGTCAACAATTAACAACAGATTTGGCAGGTCCAAATAATGGTGAATTAGAAGAGATGTTGAATAAATTAGAAAATGATCTAACATCAGCTATAGTAACAAAACAAACAAATAATGAAATAATGGAAGAATATCGTCAACATGTACAAATTATCAATAATTGGTTTGATAATTTATTAAAACGTATTGAAGCTATTGATAAAGGTTCCGGTTTAAATTGTCAACAGAAACAATCAGCAATTGCTGAATTACAAGCTGAATTTGATGATCAAGGACCGAAACGTTTAGATGAAGTGAAACGTTTCGCTCAACAAGTTTTAGAAATTGTTAACAATTTAGATTCACAACAAGTTGAAGAACAAATGAAATCAATTGATCGTCGTTATAATGATATAGCGAAACGTTTATCACGTAAATTACAAATACTTGAAATGACACGTAAAGGTATTGAAGATACACGTAATGAGATCGATCAGGCACGTGAATGGGTTAAGGAACGTTTAATTGAATTACAACGACCACCAGCATTAGGCTATGAAAGTCGTAAAGCTGAAGATCGTTTAAATTATTTGAAAAATCTATTAAAAGAATGTGATAATAAACAAGTATTGAAAGATACATTAATGAAACGTGTTAATAATATGACGAATGAATTAGAACCACCAGAACAACATCAATTAGAAACAGCTTTAAAGTGTCTTGGTAATGAACAAGAGGAATTAATTGAGAAAATTAAATTAGAAATTGATCGAGTTACTGGTGCTGTCAATACAAGACGTACATTAGAGATGAATTTAGAAAAAGCTAAATCATGGCTGAAAACGAAAACAGCAGAATTACACAAATTAAGCGGTTATTTACCATTAAAATCTCAACAAGTTGAAGAAGAGATCAATCAGCATCAAATCCATGAAATCGATATCAAAGTATTCAATGAAGGTGATCTTAATGATTTATTGAAATTAGGTCAGAGTATTTTGAAAGAATGTGATGATAATGATAAACAACGTTTACAACAATTATTAGATGATGTTAAAGATGAATATGAGAATCTTAAACAAGAATCACAACAGAAAATTAATGCATTGAATGATTTATTACATGGCCGTAAACAATTTGAAAACGATATTGATCATTGTATTGATTGGTTGAAACAAGCTGAAGTTGCTATTGCAACAGAATTACGTACGACTAATCTTGAAGTATTAGAAGAACAATTAAATAAATATGAGAAATTAAATCAAGAATCTAAACAAATTGAAAACGATATTGTGAAGATATTCGAACAAGGTAAAGCAATAATACCAACAATTTCCGAATCTGATAAACTCAAATTAAATGAAACATTAAATAATATGAAAGATCGTCATAAACAAATTGCTAACATCATCCAAGATCGTACAAATACTTTAAAACAAAATATACAACAATTACGTGATACACAACAAAAGATAACAGAAAGTGTACAATTTATTAATGAAATTCAAGCACAAATCAAAGAATTAAATAAACCAATCGGTAGTAAAGTAGAAGATGTTCAAAATGTTTTAACAACATATGAACGTATTTTACAAGATTTGAAAGCAAATAAAGCTAAATTGAGTGAAGTACCAAATTCTACAACTTCAGAATTACAAGGTGTTTTAACTCTACAAGATGATTTAATAAAACAAATTGAAGACCAAATAGCTCGATTAAGACAATTATTGTTATTACGTGAACAATTCATCGCTCTTATAACGGAAATTATGACATTTATAACGAAATACACAGAGATTGTACGCGATATTGAGAAAACTGGTGGTACAGTTGAGGATAAGATTAAAAAATATGATGATGTTATTGTTAAAATTCAAGAATGTGAAGGTTTATTAACAACAGCAGCTGATAAAGGACAACAAATTGCAGCGGATGGTTCATCACAAGATCGTAATAGTATCACAGAACAAATACAAAGTTTAAAACAATCATTAAATAATTTACGACGTGCTGTTGAGAAACAACGTCAAGAACATGAGAATACAGCAGCTGAACATAGGAAGATATCAGCAGAACTTGAAGAAATTTTGGATTATCTACATAGTAAAGAAGCTTTGATACAATCAAGACCTTTATTAAGTCGTGATATAAAGAGTGTTGAAAAAGAATTGGCTAGTCATCACGAGCTTAGTGACAATGTTAATAACTATTTAGATAAAATACGTAAAATTCAAGATTTAACTAGACATGATGATAGTATGCCAAGTGCATTACAAGAACAATTATCTGAAGCAAATTCATTATTAACATCAATACCACGTGAATTACAAGAACGTTTGAATTATTTAGAAAATAATCGTCAATTACGTGATGATTATTTAAAACATTGTCAAAAATTATATGATTGGGTGAAGGAAGCTGAAATACGTTTAAATAGTCATCGTGATGGTGTTGATTTTGAAAATATTCTACAAGATTTAGAAGAACATAAAATCTTCTTTAGTACAGAAACAAATATAAAAGAATTAGTAACACAAATTATACAACAAGCAGCTGATAAAATATGGCCAAGTTTAACAACAAATGAACAAGAAGAATTAAGTCGTGAACAACAAAATAATACACAATTATTGAAAAATACATTGAATTCAGCAAAAAGTCAACGGGCACAATTAGAACAAGATGCTGAAATATGGAAGGATTATTGTCAAATTTTAGATAAAGTGAAAATTGTTATTGCACGAACGCAATTCGTTGATGAACCGGTTACAACTTTGGCTGGTTTACATTTTAATGTACAGAAGATAGCACATGCCCTCAACGATATTCAGGTAAATATAAGATTTCTTCTATAAGATGGCTATTTCGCATGTATCCACTGCTTAGATAGGACAGCATTTATAGCTTATCGAGCACTAGGTACACAAATCAAAGTTGTTCTAAAGGCGCGTCTCCACACGGACACATTTAGCCGGCAAAAAGGTGCAAGCGTTGCCAAAGCACCAAGAATTATATGTTTTTTTACGATTATTTGCCATGCAACCAACTAACTAACCATAAGACAGGTCTCCATGGGACAAACATTGCTTGCAACATTCCTTTGATGTTTATTCCGTGTGGAGATTCGCCTTAAGAACAAACAAGGCACATGCCTCTTTTTCCTAGTGGTAAACGCGGCACTACGTAGGTTCAGTCGCAGTATTGCTGTGAACTTTCTTAATGAGCATAGATTATATATTCAGATAATAGACAAAAGTTTAGATTAGGTTGAAATAAATGGAATCTATTGCCCAGATTGTTTAAATCGTAACTTTGAATTTGTGGACCGTGTTAATCCTAATTCCAGTCTTGTTTTAAATTTATTTTACGAAAAGTCACCCAAGTGACGCCCCCCCCC
>JAZBGY010002046.1:0-13897 GCA_037414755.1 Lydus trimaculatus
CTGTCCCTTTTCTACACATGCAGATCTCGAATCACTGCGACACTTGAGCCACCAACCCTGTATAAGCCAGACAATGTTTGGAATTGTTATCAAAGCCGATTTAATTATGAAGTTACATCCAGAGGAACTCTATCCAAAAAGGGAGAAAAATCGACAGTGGGTACTTTCCAATCATTATACAGTGTAAGTCACTCATATACTATTTATGTTGCAATATCCATGTCTGGAAAACTGGCACAGAAAATCTACATTTGTTTTCAAGAAAAAGATGGATCATTTGGACCTAGAGTTGCAAAAGATATATCATTACATTGTCCTTGTAATGTGTTTGTTGATTGTAGTAATAGTGGTAAAATGACGAAAGACAACTTGAAAAGATTTTTTTTTACATGTTTTGGATGATGATTTACGGGACAAGTCATTTGTAATTTGTGACTCGTGGTCTGGTCATAAAGATGAATCTATTTTAAAAGAGGTAACTCAAAATAAAGATGTGCTTTTAAAAATTATTCCACCAAAAACCACCAAATATGTGCAGTCATGTTGGTAACATGAACAAGTAGAATTGAGTTTCTCTTACAAATATGCAGGTTATATTCAAGCTGTTAAAAACAAAAGAAGACTACCGTTATTCAAATCTCGTTTTTTAAGTGCCGAAAAAATAACACCAAAAGGGTAGTTCACCCTTAAGAAACAAATCTACCTGAAAAAATAGGTACTTTAGATCAGATTTTCCATAACGAATAATATTTTACACCCATTAAATTTTATGGAAATCCAATATTTCTATGGAAAATTCCAATTGATTCAGTCACACTTTAAATTTTTAAGTGGCTGTGTATGACCCCTTAAAAGCAAATCTCCGCCGATATAATAAAATACGGGTTGCTTCCTTTTTGAGTACTACAACATATGTGAAAATGAATAAAATTGAAGGGACATACCTACGATTTTTCGATTTCAATTTTTTTCCAATGAAAATGACCATTTTTGAAAACGGAAATAATATTGTCATAATCTATACATTCCGGAGTTTCAGCGGTACTTTTGTATAGGTTCAGAGAGATATTGGCCGTTTTTCTCATATTTTCTCATATGAGAAACGTTTTTATCGATAAGGCCTATTTTGCTATTAAGTCACATTTAAACAGAATACTCTCTATTTTGTGTTTTTGCTCCATTTCTCTAAAAAAAATGTGGAAACTGTAATTGCAATTTTCTATCTTCTCTGAATTGTCAAAATTCTTTTCTAGTTTAATGCATAAATAAGAGATTCATGGGGATGTATACCACCTACCACCTTCATGTGAGACGCCCTGTATAATAATTATAAAACTTCCTGTAGGTATGTACAATCAAAATAATGTAAGGTCATTGATCAAATTGTGAAATTCCATAAACATAAACATTTTTTTTTTTTTTTGAAGTTAGACAAAGAATTATTACCGCAATTCCTCTGTAGAGTATTAAGATTTTCCTTTCATTTTTATGTTTTATAAAATAGTTAATTTTCGTTTGTTGAGAAAATCTTCGATGAAGGTCGATACATATATTTTTACTATCATATGATAGAATTCTAATGTGATGAAGCAAAAAAAAAAAATACTTAATTGTCAGTATTTGTATGTTAATTGGATTGTAAACATCACCGACAATCCTTTGTTATATCAAAAACCTTGATTATAATCAATTAAGTACCATATACCAATGATCGATTAGATTCACTTCTATTATTAACGAAAAATTATTAATAATTACCTATATTTACTAAGAAATCTAATGCAAAAATATCATCCAGGAAAACATTTCAAATCCGGGTCAAATATTGTAATGCAATTTTAAAAAATAAAATAAAAAATAATATAGAATAGTTCTCTTTAATTGTTTAATTGATCAATAAATAGCGTACTATCAATTTACTAATTGAAAAGGTGGCAAAGAAATTCTAATTGACACTTGAATGGTACGATATTTGATTTATAAAGTGATTGACTCATTGTAAATAACAACAATTTATCGTATAAAATAGAGAAAGAACATTTATTTTGTTTAAAATAAAAACTGTGAAGAGTTCATTGTAACAAAATCTCCTCAAGGTTGATTCTTATTTTTTTTTTTTTTGTACTCTCTATCTGAAAAATGACTCTTAGTTTCCGCATTTTTTTCAATCACCTGTAATAGGAAAATGCATCTCAATGGAGTATATTTTTTTATGTTGAAGAACTTTAATTAAATCCACAACAGTATTATGATGTTGGGATTTCGATTACGTAATAAATAAATAATTATATAAACAATTATTAGAATTTTGTGCAAAAAAACGTAAATATTTTACAAATAACGTCATTGAAATTTAATAGAAACGAATACAAAAAAAATTGGAGAATATTTAAAAAATTTCAAAAAATTCGCAAGTTATTTCTGTTGTTTTTCGCTTGATAAAACACGAGGTCTTCTTAATTCGTGTCATGAACTTCTTTATATTTTTGAATTAATCATTAATTAAATAGATAATAAATTGTTGCAACATAGTCTTTATTCTGATTCTTTGAAGAAAACATACAGAATGTTCCATTTAAAAGTAGTACAGTTTGACTACACAGTTATTCAAAAAAATTGTGTTGTCAAGAAGTAGTTCCTTGAAATCATCAGCGTTTCTGTTTAGAATATAACAAGGAAACACTTAAGAAATTTTATTGCTTTGTGTGGTCCATTAGCAATTCAATTTTGTAATTAAAATGGATTTGATCAGCGTATAGTACCTACTATGAAGATAAAAATTTGTCAAAGGGATAAATTTTAAAAATTTTACCATTTATGATTAGCAGAAACTCTTAATAGCCTTGTTAATCGTATAAAACACAAATCATTGATTCACTTTTGCATGATAAAGATCAGAAGACAAAAATGACTGAAAGAGAAATTATGGTTGAACTAAATGGGAAAAAAATTGATAGCTTTTGAAGGTTATTATTTATCAGATTACAACCACCATATTTCCTGGTAAAGTTTTATTTATAGATTTACTTAACAAATAAATATTTCGTTTATTTCTCCTCTCCCTGATCAACAAATTCAATTATTGTTTAAATCAGAATTTTTAAAGATATCATCCAGCCGATAATTTATGTAAATAAATGTTCAATTAATAAACAGAAATCATAAACCTCAACAACAACAACAACAACAACAACAAAAAGAATGATTGGAAAATAATCCCAGTCTGGTGGTGGTTTATAAATATTGTTAAAAATATATAAAACATACTGGGCAAGAAAAAAAATCTTCAAGGTACTCAAGAAACAAGAATTCTTTCAAATGCATTGTTGGGTTATTATTGTTGGGTGTGGTGGTAGAGACGGTTTAATTTTAAAATTAATGCACTTTAATAAAAAAAAAATTATTATAATAATTATGATAAAGAAGGAAAAAAGGGCCTTCCTGGAGAGAAATCTTGTTTTGTTTTGTTTTGTTTATCCTTATAGGTCATGGCGTTTGTTTGTTGTTTATTTTTAAATAAAAAGTATTTTATAATGCGAATGTGGTGTGTATTGTCGCACAACTGCATAAAATTATATAAAGTTGATTTATTAAACGGATATTATAGAATTATGAAATTGTATTTGTATTGAATCAGATATTTGGCATTGACAGAGAAAATTCCATAATTTCTCTTTAAATTATCTTGAATTGAATCTACTGGATGAGAAAATTTGTGCAAGTTTCTATCACACAATAATTGACACAAATTTTTTTCTGTTGCAATACGAATAATTCGCTACGAGTTTTTGGGGCGAATACTTATCTCGGCTATTAACTCGCGTTTTGGTAAATCGCGTCATGATGAATCCGGCTGACTAGAAGACGAAAAAATTGATAGTTTAAGTAATAGAGTTTATAAAAAATTGGTGTTATTTTGATGCCTTCCAATTTTTCTATTTTCCTCTCGTACTTTTTTTTTAAACTATTCTAGGGCCGATTATAAGCAGTAATTGGAAGGTAGTACTTTTCCAAATGCAATCGTATTGCCAAAATGCGGAAAATATTTTTGGATTTTCTTTTCTGCATCTAGTTTAAATTAAAAATAACTCCAGCTGTAAAGGGTTATTTTCTACGAAGCGTATTTACTAATAATGTCAGCGGAATGAACAGAATAAACGATGAAATCTTATAATTTACTCTATACAGGGTGCATCAGCTGAAGCTACTTGATAGCAAAATAGGCCTCAGCGATAAAAGCGTTTCTAAAATGAAAAAAAAATGGTCAAGATGTCTTAGAAGCTATACAAAAATAAGCAAAGAACCACTAGACATTTTTTCGTTTTCAAAAATCGTCATTTTAATTGAAACAAAAATCGAGGAAGATAGCAAATTTTTTGTAATTTGAATAGAAATTCAATTTATAAACATGTCAATGACTGTTTTAAATCATACATGATTAAACTGAGATTTGTTGACGTATAAATAATTCAGTTTGAATAAACTATCTACATAGTAATGTTAAGAAGGAGCGTTGAAGTAAACAACTGGCGATTGTTTAATGGAAACATCGCCCATGCACTTAAAAAAAACAATAACAGATAAAAAATACGCATTTAAATGAATTGATCCACACATCAGCACATCTAACGATGAATTCAATGTCAAAGCAAGATAGTGCAACTAACTTCTAAAAATAGGTCAACTTAAATTAATAAAAATACGAATCATCGAAAATTATTCGATTTTTTTCAATGAAAATGACGATTTTCGAAAACGAAAAAATTATTGTCAGAATCTACACATTTCGGAGTTTCAGCTCTTCTTTGCTCATTTATGAATAGATACTGAGAGATACTGACCGTTTTTTTCATTTTAGGCCCATTTTGCTATCAAGTCATATTTAGATCGAGTTTGTGTTTTTGTTTCGTTTTTCTAAAAAGTATGAAAACTGTAGTATAGTCGCATCTGTGACTTAAGAGACTGACTTTAGTAATAAAATTACGACACAATAGATACGGTATGGAAGAACTTGATATATTGCTGAAATATTGCCAGTAGTAAATTTCAAAAATTTGTCCTGAGCAAACATAAACAGATGTTTTTGTAGAATTATGCAAACCGATCGAACTCTCACAAAGCAGGTAGTTTTTCCATAAAAATCATTACAAATTTTTGAAATTTATGACTGGCAATATTTCAGCACTCCTATAAAATTCTTTCATACCGATCTATTGTGTCCTAATTTTGTTGCTAAAGTCAGTCTCTTAAATCACCGATGCGACTATAGCTTTGGCTGATTCATCCTCTATAATCGAAACACCATTGCTAGTTTTCAACAAATGTTAGAGCGAATGATCGGACCGAATGATTCGCGCGAGATAAATCGCTGCGAATGGAAACAAGTTTAAGATTTTCAATAGAACAATATTTTGATTGATGAATTAACAATTGAAATTAACAATCTAACTGTGTTTATTGTTAATTATGTCTAGACCATGTCTAAATAGAAATCAAAACACTATTGTTTGTTTGATTTGTGAATTATCTAATAGTAGATTTAAGAATAGGACAACGTCCGACTATGATATTCAAATAAGAATGTTGTTTTTTTTTCTACAAATTTTTGCAAAATTTCTGTTATTTTTGCATATAAACGACCTTGTTGAAAATTCGAACAGGATTTTCCCTATGCGAATATTTCGCCTACATTTTGATGACGTAATTAATTCCTATTTTTTTTTTTTAAATGGATCTTTAACGATTTCATTATAATTTCGATTGGTTATAACATGATGTAAGTAAGCTGTTGGAATTTAAAAGTAAATTAATCTTAAAAATTAAAAACAAAAAAACGGTATCTCAAAACGTGTGTTAATTTTTTTTTTTTTGTACAAATTTCAAGTTTAGTCATGCCAGATTAACAGAATTCATTAAATATGTACCATTAATGTACATATATCTCATTTATTATGGATGTCATAATTGCAAATAATCGCTATAAATGTTTTCTTCACATTAAAATATTTGTTTTTAATTATCTGTTAATAAATGTGTAATTTTTAATATTATTAGCATTCTATTTTAATAACACATTTTTTTTTTCATAAAAATTGAAAAAATTGCTATTAATAATAAATTTATATTTTATGTAATTCTCCTCGAACTTTTATGTATCGCACCTTTCTATTATCAACACGTGTAAATTGTTGATTGTTACTTCCTTTATTAAATTTTCTTGTGCTTCAATTAATAATAACACATGCGGTGTAGTGTTGATTTTTAAACAAAGATAATTTTATAATAATTTGCATTAATTTATTTGCGGAAATAATAAAAATTTTTTTGATTGTCTTCTTAATTAATTTCTAAGCAATATTTAATTGATATTACATTAATATTGTTCGTAAGATGTTAATTAGGTGGTTTGAAATCCTTTGTTCGATCGACATTTTTTTGTTCTAAAGTTCATTTCGGCAACATAACTTTATAGATGTAAAGTAATTTTTTACGATCGGTTTTTTTTTTGTTTGTTAAAGGTAAAGGTAAAAAAGAGCTGAACAATAAAAAGCAAACAGTATCAATTATTTAGAGGCATTTAATGCTAATTTCATGGTTATATTAAAAGTTTAAAAGCTCATTGTTCTATAATATAAAAATATTTAGATAATTGTTGCCATTATACGTTAAACATGCGATTTTCTTTTTGTTTTATAATAAATTACTCTCACTCAATTTAATCAAATTATAGGGTTGTGTTGTAGGAGCATTTAATTTGAAAAATTTTCATTGTTAATAAATTAACCGTCCGTGATACACGTGCTTTTATAGCGTTTTTATTAATGATAAGTTTTGATACATAATAAATCATTCTCCATTTGCCATTTTTTGATTCATTTTTCTCCAACTAGCAATATTGAAAAATTGTAAATTCATTTGCTTGTTTAATTAGCATTAAATTAAAGGAAGATTTATATGTGTATGAAAATTTTTTGAATAGTAATATCCAACAAAACTGGTTTTCTTCCAAAAAAATCTCTAACGCCTCAATTTTGCATAAATAATTTCTTTTTAACCCATTGTCATTTCGAACTTGTATTTCGTTGCAAATTAGTGATTAACATATTTGATTGAGTCATATTTTTGATAGACATTCTTGTTTTTTTTTGTTTATTGTTTTTTCATTTTATTTTAAAATTCGAAGGTGTGTAGCCTTTGCGTTTTTATGTGAAATTGCCACTAATGTGAATCACATTGCTTCCTTGTAATTAACACGTGAGCTCACCAGCAAAGAGCAATGAGAATATGATGATGATGATGATGCTGATGATGATAACATTTGAGAATGCATTTCTCGTTAAAAATACTTCCCAAAATGTTTGCAAGTTTCCTCATCTGAATAAGAATGCTCTTAGATGTTTTCGTTTTTTATCGATTTTTTTTTTTTGGAATTTTGGATAAAGAATGTCTAGCGCAAGGTTGAAACACAAAGGCATAGCTAGATAGCTTTGTTTTTGTTTCTAAAAACAAACATACCACCACTCATTGTACAGGATGGTCTATTGTCTATGGTATTTAAGGATAGCTCCTGTACAGCATTTTTTGTGAATAATCAGATTCTAGCGATACCACCCCTCAAATTATCCAACTTTTTTTGGCTTTTTTTTCTCAAAAATTAGACTTATTAGATAAAATTGCTCTTTAACGGGTTAGTTACTCATCTTTGTCAGATTTGGGTGATGATAGCTCAAAGGTGACATTTGACCTAAATTCGGTGTAAAGATCAGATTTTTGTAATGTTGCGTGTATGTTGGAAATTAATAAGTTTAATTAAAGGAGTGGTCACGACCACCGGGATGGCACAAGACCGACAAAAGCATCTATACAATATGCGTCAGTAAAATAGGTACATAGAGAAAAGCTTCAGTATCACCCATTCTTATAAATGTGTTTACAATTGTGCGTCAAAGATAAGCGCTTGACGTACGTGTTGCATACATGACTGTATATCTCACAGCGAGTTGAACGGAATAGTAGAACAACAAGGATGTATACAACCGACCTGTGCATTATGCGTTTTTCAACAGAAGCATGTATTTGACAGACACATAAAAGCGCATAATCGTAAGTAGTCTAATAAAGAGATATTGAGCAGTCAGAAGTATTGTTGACGGCCCCACATCACTCAACCCTAGTATCGATCTTTGTCTGATACAGTTGCCTGGAAATGCACCATAGTAATTTAAGATGCTGATGCTCCTGACAAAGGTAGCAAATATCTATCATCTGTTACAAAATATTGGTCAGGTATAGGGCACATTTTTTATGTATTAAAAAGGATGGCTTATCAGTTTCTCTTTATATCATTCTGATTCAAATGGAAGATATGAGAGTGGATAGTGTCGTCGGTGTTTTTTTGTCCTATATACAGGTTGCGTCAGCCAAGTGAGTACATAGGAAAAAGCATATATTTTCGGTAAGTTAGAACGAGATAAAGAAAATCTGGGCAACCAGATGTGGAAGAATGGGGGCTACAGTAGCTGAATTCCGAAACACCATCCCCATATCCTAGATAAAAATTCAACTTGGTATAGATGATAAATATTTGCTGTCTTTGTCAGGAGCATGGGGAATAGTTTGGAACTTCAGTGGCATATGAACATGCCAAAAATATCGGACGAAGATCGAAATCAATTCTTGAAAAACTTTTTATTTCCTAATTTAAGTATCAATCAAATGATTACTCAGCTTTTTATTTGATTTATTAAAAAGAAAATTCCGACTAATGATAACAATTGAAAATCATAACAAATTGATAAACAAAAGAAGAAAGCATCCGTCGTATCGGATGGGATTCGAACCACCATTCAATTTCCATAATCTCTCTTTCACAGAATTTATTTCGATCTTCGTTTGATACATTTGGTATGTTCATGTGCCACTGAAGACAAAAACAACAAATATTTATCAACTGCTAGGTTAAATTTTTATCTAGGAAATGGGGATGGTGTTTTGGAATTTAGCTACTGATGGGAGGGGTCTACAGCCCCCATTCGTACACATCTGGATGCCTGGTTTTTCTATATCTCATTCTAACTTTTGGGAAAGATGAGGGCGGTGATCATGGTTTTTCCTATGTACTCACTTGGCTGACGCAACCTGTATGTATCTATTTTGTTGTAGTATACTGTATAGGGTCGGCACTTTGTCGACCTTAAGGTGAAAAATGCAATATATCCCATTTGTTTTTGTGTGTTAATCCCAACGTTTATTTTATGACGAAAACAAAAATAATGAAACCATATATTCTTAAAAAACAACAGAAATAAAGTAGTTAATTATGACTGTTGTCTGTTTTGATTTGATTGACTTGACTTTAAGATAACATGAAATAAATAGTCAACGGTTGTCTTTTTAGATCGAATCGATGATAAACGTTAATTAGTTTCTATTAAATGACGCAAACTATTAATTGTAAATAATACAGTAAAAGGGGTGTGTTAAAAACAATATAAATACCTTATTTCTGTATGTGTATTTAATATTGGTTTAAAATTTAAATCTTCTGACGTAAGTAAATAGCTTTATGGCTATATTTCTTCATTTTATTGAAAATCACCGCATTATTGTTTAAAAAAAAATATATATGTTTAACCTTCATAAATCTATATAAAACACATTAATAGATGATTGTTGTAAAATTACAAAATAATAAAATCACAATATGTACATACACATATCTGAATTACAAAATTATAAATCATCTGATCTTGAATCGAGTCAATCAATGTATCAATTTCACATAAATTTCTTGTTCAATGTTTCGTTTATTACAAAACTGACATACCTTTATAGGTAGATATTTTACAACAACAACAACAACAAAAAATTTGCGGATATTTTTAGTTGCATTACACATCTAATGTTGCATCTTATAGATTATAGATGAAAGACATGGAGAACGAACGGAAAAAAAAACGAAACATGCATGTATCTACATACAAACACAGTGTGAAGTCTTTACTAATTTGAATAAAATTGCACGATAATTGACAAAACATGATAGAATAAATCAAATGAAGGATAATGATGATCGAATCAAGGCTTAATTGGAGAATTTTTGTTGTTTTTGGAAAAAAAAAAACAGAACAAAAGGAGGTGGACGTACATTAATTTTATTCATATCGAAAGTATTGTTTGTTTCTAATTAAATTAGTAGAATTCGTCCTCTAAATGACAACAATTTCACAATTATAACAACAAAATAGTCGTCTAATAGTTCGATATTATAATGGATATTCTATAATAAAATTTATTTGTTATAAGTGGATTGTTTTAAATTTGCAATCATTGCAGAAAAAGGACCTTTCGAATTTGTCGCCATTTCACTTGTGGTGTGTCTGGTATGTTCGTAGTTTCACAGCTTTCAAGGATCCAATTTGTGTATTATGGTATATATTTGACGTCACAATTGATCTTGATCATCGATAATTAATAATTATATCCAAAAAATTGATAAATTGAATGATTCTAAAGATTAATTATACTTTTAAAAGAAACGTTTTTCAGTTAATAACTTTCAAAATTCCGTCAATTATCCATCGAATATCCATCATTTCTATGATGATGGAATATTTTAATTTAAGGACTAAAAGGGTCAACGACTACGTCAATTGGTGATTTATTAACCGTTTTTTCTTTATGTTTCAATTAATATACAAGTTGATTGTATAATTAACAAATCGTGCACCGGAAAATTGAAAGATTAATTGCTGTTACATTGATGGAATTGTAGGTCTTTTATTAAAATTTATATTTTTTAAGATCACAAATTTTCTGTTGATTTATATTTAAAATAATTAAAGCCTTGATATTTTAACAACTAGTGACATATGGTTATTGAAGCAAATTAACAAATTAAATAATTATAAACAGAATCGTATTTCTTCTTATTATTTTATAAATAAATAAATAAATCGAAAAATATCGTTTGGAAGGTTGTAAAAATCGTTAGAATCAAACAAACACTCACCTTTGTAGTGTTATCAATTGTTGTTCTTGTTGTACTTCTAGTCATTGCTGTAACAATTAACACTGATTGAAAATGAGTTGTTACTAGTCACTGTAATCATTTAAAAATAGTTGTCCTAGTCGAAATTGTATTCTATAATAATAATAATAATTGCGAAATGTCTTCATTGAATTTAATCGAATTTTTCTATATTCAAAACACAGATACAGGTCTTGGCTTAATTTTAACATTGACTTGATGCCATTGACACTGAATTTCTTTTTGTTTAGTTTTGTTTTTATTCCAAAATTTTAATTCTACATTGTATTTAATTTATACTTGAATACAATAAATTTCACTAATTGTTGTTATTCTAAACAAATAATGACCTTTTTGTTTCAAGAAAATTGCGTTTTTATTCTAATTCTCATAATTGTTGATGAATGAATTCAAGACAAAGATTGCAAAATTATAAATTAATTAAAAAAGTCTGTTAAAATTTTCGATGAATTATTAAAAAAAAAAAAAATTGGAAATGTCAGTTACTCTTATTAATTGTGTGCAGTTAATTATACAAAATTAATTTGATGAGTTGTTAAGTTTTTAATGGACCACAGCCTTGTTTTATTATGGAAAAAGTTGAATTGTTTTTGTTGTTGCACAATTTTTGTATAAGTTGGTATATATTGGGTGCAACAGAATCGATAACTAAAGGCGAAGTATTAATGCAATATTACTTATTTCGTTTTTTTTTTTTAATTTTCTTCCAATATGAGCAATTCAAATCCGTATCCCTTTTGCGTAATTCTCCTACAGTCTCGGTCTAATAATTGTTGGCAAAGGTCGTCCGGATCTCGTTCTCTATTACAATAAACCCTTACTCTCTCGTATTTCATTTAAATATAATTCACCATTCTAAACATCTTATCTGCTGAAACATTTCACAATCATATTTATTGTTTAAATTAATAATTCGATTCAAAAAATAATTAAAACTCGTGAATGAGTAATAAAGAGATATTTTTGCATGAGTAAAGGTTACCGACACGATGATAGAGCATCTTTTCAACAATAACTAACCTTGACCCAATCTTTACCTTTATAATAATCAACACCAAATGATCGTATTATAATTTATTGGAAATAATTGTTTTAAAACTACTACTGTTAGTTCCTTATTGTTTTATTACAGGTTCGAGTACCATTAAATATCAATTTTCGTGCTAAACAAAAAGATCTTGTTGTTAATCTAACTAAGAAACATATAACTTGCGGCATTAAAGGTCAACCACCAATAATCGATGATGATTTTCCGCATGAAATCAAATTGGAAGAATCCACATGGGTGATTGAGGATGGCCGTACACTTTTATTCAATTTGGAAAAGGTAATTAATTTTTGTTTTTTTCGTGGGTTCGATTTCGAAATTGTTATTATTTTGTAGATAAACAAGATGAATTGGTGGTCGAAATTGGTTGTAACCGATCCGGAAATTAGTACAAGAAAAATCAATCCAGAACCATCGAAATTGAGCGATTTAGATGGTGAGACTCGTGGTCTTGTTGAGAAGATGATGTACGATCAACGACAGAAAGAATTAGGATTGCCTACTAGTGATGAACAGAAGAAACAAGATGTTATTAAGAAGTTTATGGAGCAACATCCCGAGATGGATTTCTCTAAATGCAAATTTAATTAATATAATTGCGTCACGTTTTTTATTTTAAGTGTTTTGTAGTTGAATCAATTCAAATAAATTAACAACTTTTTTCTAATACACAATTATTTTTTTTTTATTAAAATAAATGCAATTATATAAAGTAAATGCAAGAATAATTTAACAATAATAGCAGCACATCACATCTCAACTATATTGAATAAAATGTATAATTAATGATATGAATAAAACGAGTATAGCAACACCTAAACCAATAATATATAAAGATCGATTATTTTCAATTGGTTTTTTAATCGATTTCTCATCACTGTCGACCTCCATCTGATCATTATAATAATCCGCCATATCTGCAATTTATTGTTTTTTTTTTTGTTAAATTTTCAACTATGACAATTTTTTTATTATTTACCAGCTTGCCCTTCCACATCTACAACATCTTTAATATCTTTAATTTTGAAATCCAACAATTCTTCTAATGAATTTTGAACATCTTGTGGCCCTTCACCAGGAAACAAATAATCCGATATTGCCACATCACTATGTGGTAATTGTATTAGAACACGTCTCGGTGGTTCATGGACACTACTCACTTCTATAATAAAAGAGAATAATTAGAATTATTTCAACAAATTCAACAAAAAAAAAACCTTCAACATGTTCTTCTTCAGTTAGAGAATCCCAATGCATTTCTAATCTAGCTGTTAGACTACGTAAAACATCCTGGATTACCGATTGGGAAGCTTCACGTATCGACATTTTCGGATGTAACCATAATTTACATGTAACATAACCGAAAACTTTAATATTATTACCAAAATCGCTAATTTCGAATTTATTTGCTTCATCGACCACCTATAAATACAGAATTAATCGTAAAATGCAAAATTTTAACAAAAATCTTACACAAGGCTGTAGAATCGATATCTGTAAAGGTTTTGAAATATCGTTCTGATTGCCAGCATGTTTGTTGGTTTTTGAAATCTTCTTTTTGCCTACATTTTCAATACTATCATCGTCATTTTTCAATTCACCATCAAACAACAATTGCGATTTCATCAATTTGGCATTCAATTTATCCAATAGAATCTAGAAAATATCTCAAAATAACTTCCAATTATTTATAATAAAATTTCAGTTTACATTGACGTGTTTTTTAATTTGCCAGACACCTTCATTGTCGCCAATCGGATAGATTTGGTCCATATTGAATTTACATTCCAATTCGATCC
>JAZBGY010002047.1:0-13890 GCA_037414755.1 Lydus trimaculatus
CCAATAAAATACAGTATTGTTTATTAAAAATGGTAGTCTTGTTAGATTCATGAAATACAATAAAATAAAATTGTAATTAATTGTAAATTGAGATGGCTGAACAAGATATTAATAATACATTACGTTCACAGTTTAATAATATATCATTTCGTGAAATATATAAAACTGGTTGGTTGAAAAAAATCGTAACATCTGGTATAAAAAAGGTATAATTATAATAATAGTTATTGTTATTATTACAATTTTGATGAATGAATTATTCAAATTTCTTTCAGAAAAAAGATAAATTTTGGGTTGTTTTTTGTGTACATGATGATAAAAATGCATTTTTAGAATTCTATATTGATAATAAAATATCTGTATTACATAAACCTGATAATTATATATATTTAAATGATATACAACATATATCACCAACAATATGTCAAAATGAACAAGAATATGAATTTGCATTAACACTTAAAACAGATTGTATACGTTTAACAATTGAAAAATGGGAACATATGTTAGATTGGATAACAAGTTTACAACAAAAATTAAATGAATTAAATATATTAAATCCAAAAGATAATGTTTATACAAAATCACCAGAATATCGTACAACAACATTATTAACAACAAGAGATCCAAATTCACCATTACCACCACCACCACCAATTTTACCAGATGATTTAATACCTGGTATTGAAACAATTCGATTTGAATCGAATACTCCATCACGTAATTTGTAATAAATATAATAATAATTATATAACAATTATTATAAAAATTTTGTTTAAATTGTAGAAATCGTACATCGTCACAAAACGATAATAATCAACAAGGTGCATCTGTATTTAATTTTGATAATATACCAGATTTACAGGCAACTAATACAGAAATAACAAATTGTCATTATGAACGTTTATTTAATTTAGATAGTGATCCAGGTCCGTCCAATCGACAAATTAATAATTTACAACAACCACCACAATCTTATAAAACATTCAGGGAACAACAAGTATTACAATTACAAAAAGAAATGCAACATTATAGCGGTTTAAAATTACAACTTAGAAAAAAAGATTGTTTAAATTCAATTGCATTTGTTGATGCCTTCAATTCTGTTTGGTAATTAATTATTACGAATTTTTGTTTTTTTTGCAAATTAACAAAATTATAACTATTTAGGGTATGTGGATGGAAACAAAAAGAATTAGCTTGTTTATATAATGCCCTCCATATTGGTGATAAAGTAATATCAATAAGTGGTATAAAAATAAAATCATCGAATGAAGCATATCAATTGCTTCAATCAAATTATTGTGGTATTTATGTTGATTTAATTATAAAACGTATACCACATGGACAAATATTTTTATTACATCGTGAACAAGAAGGTCAATCATTAGGTATTATACAAGAAAATAATACAGCTATTATTGAACGTATTGAAGATGATAGTTTAGCATATAGACAAGGTTTAACAACAAAAACAAAAACATGTGATGGTTTATCATTAACAAATTGGGTATTAACTGAAATTAATGGTAGACCTTTAAATTTATTTTTTAAAAAAAATCAAATAAAAGATCGTTTAAATTCAGTCGGTAGAGATATATCAATATTAGTACAACCATTGGATTTAATAAGACAATTAAAAAAAGAATTAAAAACAATTAAAAATTATAAAGAATATCTTTTACAATAATAATTTTTGATTATTTTTGTAATATTAGTGCAATTTTTTTCTAGTATTAGAGAATATGGTCTGAATTTATCGACTGTGATTTATACACTTTTTAATAATAATAATTCATACACATTTATTTGTTTTTAAATAATCTAAATATGTAAAATTCTATTTCCCAACCAACTGACTCATCATCATCCAGCCCGAATCATTGGACTTACTATGTGGAAACTCCTAATTTTGATGATTTTTGGGTATATAAATTAGGGTAATTCAAAAAATTCGATTATTATTATTTTTTTCAAAACCCCTTATTAAATAGTTGTAGTGAGGTGAAATATGATGCCTCTAAAAATTTGAGCCATTAATATTTAGAAGTCGCTCATCGCCATTTTCTATCTATTTCCCATTTAAATAACATGGCATTTTTTTTTTCAACTTTGGAATTTTGTAACTCGTTTAAGGATTAGTGAACTGAAATGACCAGATGCATTTCAATACGGAATTAAAAGCTCTACAAAAAAGGTTTCTTTTCATTTTATGCTAAATAAACTTTTTCTCAATTTATTTGAGATCAAAGTTGAAATCAATTTCAAGATTTTTTGACTTTTCCGGCTAAATTATCAAACTTATTATAAAATGTCATAGCGACTTTTTTGTAGATCGTTTCATTTTCTACTATGACTGCAAGTTCTAAAAGTGTAATCTTAGGTCATCCTAAGTTATCGGCAAAACGGGAAAGAAGCATTTATCTCATCTGTTCGCTTCTGCGTCACCAAAAAATGTATTTGGAAGGCTGCTAACAATTAGAACAGCAGAATGTTCAATTATTCAATGGCATGATTTTATAGGAAATGAAAAGATTTACTTAAAAGCCTTTATGACGTTTTGTAATAAGTCTGATAATTTAGCCTGGAAAGTCAAAAAATCTTGAAATTTACAATGATTTCAACTTTGATCTCAAATAACTTGAGAAAGAGTCTATTTATTATAAAATGAGAAGAAACCTTTTTTACAGAGCGTTTAATTCTCTACTGAAATGCATCTGGCCATTTTAGTTCACTAATCCTTAAACGAAATACAAGATTCCAAAGTTGAAACAAAAAAAATGCCATGTTGTTTAAATGGGAAATAGAAAATGGCGATGAGCGACCTCTAAATATTAATATTAAGGGCTCAAATTTTCAGAGGCATCATTTTTCACCTCACTACAACTATTTAATAAGGGGTTTTGAAAAGAATATAATAATCGAATTTTTTGAATCACCCTAATATAGATAGAGAAATTGATTCTAAGGATCACGTATTTTGCCGTTCGTACCCGTTCTCAAATTTCAAGAAGGAAATGGGGGTTGAAGTTCACTCTGCAAAATCAGTTGTTTCTAAATATCTCAGAAACGGTTGAATATTTTTTGATGAGTCAAACGCTAAATAACAACAACAACTAAGGGCTATTGTTGTATAAACCAATTTTCAATGGCTTATTTGATGGTGAAGCTATAAACAAATATATGTAAATTTTTTGGGTTTCTTACCCCCTTCTATCCTATAGCTAGGTTTATAAGCCTGGAATTTTGCATACGAATAGTCAATTGTTAACTGCAAGTTACCGGTTTTTAGATTTTTCCATATTTTCGATAATTAACGGTGGAACAGGTATTCAGTGGTGGAACTTTGGAGGTGAATTCCGACTAAATGTGTCATTCACTGCCCTTAGTAAAAACTTACAACCCTTAAATAAAAAGGTGCTATCTGTTAGAAAACTCAAATTTGGAGAATATATTTGTTTTATGACGTAGACGCTCACCAAGAATCAATTTCTTGTTAGTTGTCCTCTAAATAGATTAAATGATGTACAATGTTGTGTAAGTTTGTATCAAGATTTAAATCGAGTATTTATCAAAATAGGGGATACCAATTAATATAGATCCGGCTCTTTATTGTAGTGGTGACATAATGGGACTCTGGTATAGGAATATATGGACCCAACTTTAGGGCATCCTTAGCCTTAGGAAAGTTGCAACCATAAAGGCACACACATATACATCTTGACAGACAGCCAAGCTTTAAAAGCCTATAGCCTGGGAATGTCGTCAATCTCTCAAACAACTGGCTAAGAGCAATAAACTTACCCTTGCATGGGTGCCAGGACATCAGGGATTTGCTGGTAACGAAATAGCCGATGACCTTACGAGAACAAGTGCTGTGGCTCCGCTCATAATTTCAGAGTCATTCTGTGGGCTAGTCAAGATCCACAGAAGGCAGGAAATCTGTGCGTGCGAATGGAGCAGCAAAATGCTCCACTGGAGACACTATCTAGGAATGCTACAGACAAAGAATTTTATTGAATATTTGCCTATAGAAAGCTTCTGAACCTAATAAGTAGGAACGATCTAAGACTGGTAATGGGGATCTTAATTGAGCAAAGTAGACAGTGAGAGATATAGATTGTTAGTCTAAGAGCCAGCAACGGTTTCATTTAAGTCGTTTTATAACGCAGGGTTTTAGACGGAGGACTTATATAATTATTTGAATCGTGTATAGATAACGTCTTAGCACCTGAACCTTTTTTTTACCTTACCTGATCTGACAGGTAAGGTAAATAGGTAACCGTAATAGTAACACGTCTGGAATTTTTATTGAAGCAAGTGTACCATGTGTAGATAACACTTGCAAAAATCCAGTTCTCAATTCCACTGCTAACACCCTTAAAAAAATTATTGAAATGTACGATTTTCATTCAAAACATCGGGTTCAATCGAGGGGTGCGGAGTGAGAGGCTGGTATAGTAGAAACAGTCAAAGGTTCGGCAACGCTGCGTTCTTCCCAGCATATGTAGAGTAGAGAAAGTAAGCTGTACTTGTCTCTTTCTTTATATGAGAGAGAAAAGTTAGTTCTTCCCAGTGTTGCCGAATCTTCGACTGTTTCTACTATACCTACCTCTCACTCCGCACCCGTCCGTTGAAGCCCACGTTTTGGATGAAAATCGAACATTTTAATAATTTTTTTAAGGATGTTAGCAATCGAATTGAGATCTAGATTTGCAAGTGTGATCTACACATGGTACACTTGCTTCAGTAAAAATTCTAGACGTGTTACTATTACGGTTACTTATTTACCTTACCTGTCAGGTGAGAGGTATGTACCTTCGAGGTTAAGGTGATAGACCCTTATCTATACACGATTCAATAATTATATAGGTCCTCCGTCTAAAACCCTGCGTTATAAAATGATTTAAATGAAACCGTTGCTGGCTCTCCTACTATGTGTGGATCGGACAAAGAAACCTTCGAACACATACTATGCAAGTGTGATGCCAAGACTCATCCACGTAGGCAATGTGACTTTATTATCTGCTAAAGTGGCGAAGAGGTCTCCCAGAGAGATAGATAGCTTTGGTAATATATGTTTCCTTGGATATCAATAGATGGAAGGTTAAGAACAATAGATCAGCTGTGGTCGCAGTTCAAGAAGGCTATAGAGGCCAAACGACCCCTATAATCTAAATCTTGTAGTAGTGACGGCCGGCATCGCGTCATCATCTGCACTAGCCTTTAAAATATAGTTCTACACTATATGCATAGTTATCTTATAATTAATTAAATAAAACACTAATTGTATTTCGATACATATATTTAGTTTAACGCATTAGGATTCGAAATCTTACCAGAAAATAAAATACTTCTAGACGGTTTATCAATAATATAAAAACTGAATGGTTTATTTGCTGAAAATATCGGTTGTGTTATTTTTGTTGTTAATGATGCACCAGCTGATGCTGTTGCAACTGTTCCTTCTTCATCAACATCAATTTCAGCACGTTGTAATATTCTCGATACATGTAAATAATGTGGAAATATACCAAGTAATTCAGCTGTATTTGCATTAAATACATCATGTATACCCATTTTATCCAATATTATATTTAGATTAAATTCAGATTTAATTTTAAATTTTGGTATATAAACTTCAACATCTTCACCAGCATAATTTTGTTCTGATTCACGTAAACTATCAATAACTTTATTAAATGATATTTTTGATAACATGTTTAATACATTTGTTAATGTTTCACCACGATACGGTAAAATTATAATCATCGACATTTTATTACCCTAAAAAATAATTGTTTATAAATCAATCAAATTTTATTATAAAATTATTTACATCTCCATAGGGTAATTCAATTGCATACGATGATAAATAATCAAGTCTTGTATAAGGGAATTCACCAACAACATACATCATATCAACTTCACCTAATTTATTTTGCATCATATCATCATAGAAAGTTTCACGTCGTGTTAATGATTTATTAAAAACTAATTTCCATTGTCCTTTAAAATATATGATGCTTGTTAGAAAGATTGCAGCATTCTTAACATCATCTAAAACAACAATCAATAATAAAGATAAAGCAATTTTTATTTTTCCAAATAAATTACCAGGTCTGACTAAATCTTGTATTCTACCTTTTGTTGCTCTCGATACATAAGAATTAATTGATTTTACAGCTGATGAAACATCTTCAAAACTTGTTGGTTCTATATCGGCTGAATAGAATGCTTTTGCAATTTTTTGGAATGTTTGATTCAATTTTTGTTCAGTTGTTGTAAATATTGCATTATTTATTTGTAAGTCGGTACCGTTAGCTCGTTGCTTTAAAAATTGTTTTTTTTATAAATAATTATATAAATCATATATTAATTAATCAATTAATTACCATTAAATGATTAGAGAAACGATTAACTTCCCCACGATATTGATTCTTATTGTTTGGTAAATTTAAAACTGTATTCAATTCATTCAATGTATTACCATTTGCACCTTCTGATATCAATGATAATAACGTCCATACTGTATATGGTGATACAATAACATTTATTGAATCGCCAGCTTCTTTGTTCAATATCTTCAATTTGATCAAATATTAATTGAATTTTTATGAAAATTAATTAGAAATACACGTACCGTTAGGAATTTGTTAGAAAATGAATTTAATCGATCAGAAATTGTAGGTGAATCTTGCGTTGTTATTTTATTAAAAAATAAACATAAAATTAAGGCTAAAATAAAAGTCGTTAATAAATAGTTGATCAAACAACAAAACAAGTCTAAATTATTATTTCAAGGTAATTTAGAGAAAATGTTGCAAATAAACAAAATTTACATAAATATCAAAATTTTTTGTTTCCCCCCCAAATAAACCCAATTGTCGTTTAATTGTTGTTTAATTAAAATAATTACTTACGTTTTATATAAAATAGATACATGATTGTTATTGTTGTTGTTGTTGTTGTTGTTGTTTAAATCGGAATGTTTTTTTGTATGTTAACTTAATCAGTTATGATTCTCGCTCACTCTGTATTTAACTGAAATCCAAAATGAAAACGATTTCACGGTTTGACCTTTTAATTAAAGAAAAAAATTTTTTTATTATTATTGGTAAATAAATTGGATTGCTTGTTATTGTACTGTTTTTATGGTACAAAAACTGAATCCACACAAGTTATGTTATTATACAAAATAATAATAAATATAGGAGGATATGTTGGGAAAACCCAGCATTTAATAATATTCGAAAAAAAAGGAGACTAATATGGAAAAAAATTTGTTGTAAAGAAGTATAGTGGGTTTACTTGATTATGTCATTAGTTTCATTGAATTCGGACATTAAATAACCATTTACGAACAGGGAAATTAAGGAACATCTATTTATTATTATTATTATTATTATTGTTATTACTTGTAAAACAATTGTTTAAAAATTGAGTCACTTTCATTAAACATCCGTCTTTATTTTTCATTAAACGATAGAAATTCCCATTAGTTGTTTTTCCATAGATCAAAATAACTAGTTATACAAAATACGAAAATACCTATGTGTTTTGATTCAAATTTTTTGTTCTTTGAAATTAATTTAAATTATGAAACAATTGTTTGAGAAAAATTAATATTTTATACGGTTTTCATTGATTTTATCGTTAAGAAATAATCAATTAATATTGTAGAACAGTGGCGTACCAGCTACAATGCTGTTATTGGAACGCTATACTCGCTCTAGATACAAAAACAGTGGTGGATTTAGGCTTACAATTAGGCCCGCGAGACCCGGGCCTAGGGTGGCACAATTTGAAATCTGACAAAAATTTGTTTGTTAAAATAAATTCTATCACTGTTACAACTCAGTAATGTTATAAATATCGGATCTAGGCTCATAGGAAAAAAATAAGCATTAAAGTTGAGACATTACAAACAGATACATATATAGGAGGAACTATTAGAAATGAGACAGTCTAGTGCAATATAATCTCATCTTTCTCTTACTTATTGGAATCGAAATGTTTCAACGTAACTTGCAATAAAGGTAGCATCTGTTTATTTGTTAAAACAATAGAAATCCTTGGTGGTATGGCATGGAGGGCAGAGCCGGCCTTGGGGCAAGAGGTCGTTTTTGGCGCTGGGTGAGAAAAGGCGTTAAAATCGAATCATGAAAAGCAGCATTCTGTATTTATTCATTGCTTAACAAAAACTGAATTATAATTGATTCAAAAGGTGTCGATAGAAGGGCGCCGACCAGGAATTTCGTTCCATCCTGATAAAGGACTAGGGCCGCCGCTGATGGAGGGTGGGTAGATATTTTTACAAATACTTCTCTTAACCATCCCATCATCTATATATCTCTTTTCAACTCGGACGAAGGCTATAAGACTGTTTCATTATAAGAAGGGAGGCTCTCATCAGAACGGGCCAACGCAGAAGACGACACAGTAGTGGCGTAGCTAGAAATATCTAGAATCGATTGAAAGAGCCTGGGGAAGTGAGATAATCGGCACTTATGCCCAAGTATGATTAACTATTAAATCATCAATGCCGGATTAAGAAATTATAGGCCTTGGAGCTCTCCTAAGTCTTGGGCCAATATCTCAACAAGGCCCTGGGGCATGTGTCTTTCCCCTTCACCGGCTTCATCCTGCATTGGACATAGAAAATCAAATTGTAATCCTACTTTAACAAAAATACTTGTATACAAATAACAGTGTTAAACATACGAGGTACGCCACTGATTACATGCTTATCAAATCACCTGATTTTGTACGTCAAACCATATCGATTTTTTTCTACAAAATGTAAATCAATTTTGATTTTTATCTACCCAATAATGTTGTATACGTGCCATTTTGCATATTACGTGAATAAATGAATCATCAGCGTAGATGATGATGATGATGATGATGATAATAATAATAATAAGAAACTGAATTTCGTTAGAATCGTGATTTCGACTTTTTTTTTAACAATAATTGAAACAAAACGATTTTATTGAAGGTATTTTTCTAGTTTTTATTCAAACTATTGAATGATTTGTACAAATACTTCACATCCTTGTTTCGTTTAATTCAAACAATGGTTCAAGTCCTAATTATAAGCAGATATTGTACAATAACTTGACAAGTTTAGAAAATTGTACAATTTAACTTGAACAAGAAAACTTGTAAATTGGTAATTTAACAAAAAATTATTGAAAAAAATCGATTATTGTTTTAATTAATAAGCATTATATGCCATTTTCTTTCTAACAATACCAAGAAAACCAATTGAACAATAGAATAATGTGAGAATATGTAAATAAAAAAAATTATATGATATTATATCATAATTCTTCAAAAAGCCGTAATTATCTAACACTTCATCACCGGTATTAAAACAAAAAATGGTCTCATTTTTAGTGCAATTACCTACAAATAATTGAATAAAAACAAATAATTTAAAGATAAATTAATTAATTTACCCAAATCATTAATATCCCTCCAATATAAATTCGATATAGTTTCATATGTATAATAAAACGGTGATAAATACTTTATCCATGATATTATTCCAGGTAAATGATCCAATTTTATCCACATACCTGACATTATCATCAAGACAATTTCTGTTGATGTTAATATCAATTCAACATATTGCAATGATGTAAATACAGCAGAAAATGATAAACCTATAAATATGTTTGTTATGATTAAATTTGACAGCGCACCGTAAATCCCGGCATATAAGGCGATACTGTGCATAAGTCGATATTAAGAAATGCACCAGTTTATTTAGATTTATGGCCATACTCGCTGTATAAGTCGACCAGTTTTGTGATGGTATTTGTCAATATTTGTTTGTTTAGTCTTTAAACTAACAAATAACTGAAACAATTCCATTCATTCGCTTACATTTCAATCTGCATCATCACCACTATGTGGCTTGTATAGGCCCGACAAGAGCGAAATAGCCGGCACAAATTACCGGAGCCCGGGGTGTTCTGGGGCCCGAAATGACCTCCGACTTCGTTGTAATTATAACGAAACTTCATTTTTGGGGCCCGTGGAGGAATTGTACCGGCACCCGAGAAAGACCAGGATCCAGCCTCACTATTGGCGATCCTGCGCTTGTATTAACGATCACAAATAAGAGAATAGTTACGTCAATGTATGTCATTTTATACCAATCGTATAAATCGATCTCCATGATTTTAAGCCATTTAAAAATTCGACTTGTATGCCGGGATTAATGGTGATTCGGATTTTAAAAAATTACCTAAAGCCGCTCCTGACATACTTGCACAAAACAATAAATACGTCATTGCGATAAATATTTGATAACCGCTAAGGAATTTATCAAAAATAAAAAATATCGATAATACACCAGTTGATGTTAAAATAAATAATGGTATCTAGAATGTATAGTTTTAGGTGTAACATGCTGTATAAAATTAAAAAACATTTACCATTGCTAATAATTTCGATAAGAAATAAGAAAATGAACTGTACAACGATTTTTCCTTTAAAAATACAGCAAGTTCCTGTGGAAATATATAAATAACGGCGTACATATTTGTAAAAATCACCTCTGAGATCACGTATAAGAAACAACCCTGTATATTTTGTGCACTGTTTTTGTCCTCTAATCGAACGAATACGTAACAAATTGCTAAAAATAATGCACTCATCTACGCAATAATTAACAATTTTTCCTTAATTAAATTCAATAATTTACCAAAAGAAACAAATAACCGACTAAATGATGAATTAAACTTCTTCTATTAGATATACAACATCGCCAAATCAACCATTTCATTTCATAAATGAAACTTTTTTTTGTTTTTTGTATTTGATAATTAGGTAATTTATTGAATTCGTTATAATTTAATTGTTGTTTTTTACGAAATAGTTGTCCAATTGTTTTAATTTTTACATCATCTGTTGTTGTTATACATTTTAAATAAAAATCAGCTGGATTATACGATTCAGGACAACGTAAATTAATATTATTAAAAAATTCCATTGCCTCATTTCTACAACCTTCAAATATCAATTCACCATTTGATAACAATATGATTTGATTGAATTTATTGTAAATTTGTGATGATGGTTGATGGATTGTTGTTAATATTAATTTACCCGATTTTGCCATATTTTCAAATACTCTCATTATCGTCATAGCACTATAACTATCTAATCCTGTTGTTGGTTCATCACAAAATAATATCACTGGATTATCTAAGATCTATAGAGGAAAATACAACGAAATTGAAATGTTTTGATATTGTTGTTACTTACAACACCAGCTAAGGATAATCGACGTTTTTCACCACCTGATAAACGTCTAATCAACGTATCTTGTAATGATTCTAAACTGAATTCGTTTAGAATTTTTTGGATTTTATCGGTTTGTTCATTTTTCGATTTTGTATTCAACTGAAATGCGGCCTAAAATATTTGTAATAATTTTCCATATATTAGCAGGGGAAGGTCGTGTAATTTGGATCTTTACGTCTACTACCCTTACCCAGTATACTAGAAGTTTGGGATTATGAGAGTAGAAAGCACCCTTTATCTGTTAGCATACTATTCCTCCCAATAAGTCTCTTCGTTATACGGTATGCGGCAGCAAAATAGGTACATAGAAAATCGATAATACCCATTCTCATATCTTCCTTATACGTTGGAATGATTTAAGAGGAACTGGTCAGCCAGAACTGCAAGAATATCGATTGTTAACGTCACCCATCTCTAGTTGGGTTCTAATATATCATCTCTCCTTCATACATGAAAAATTTACCTATCTGACCAATATTTTGTAAATATTTACTATCTTTGCCCGGTAGTTCCCAAAAATGACATTTCGTTATTGTTACAACGACGTCGGGGGTCGTTCCGGGCCCAGAACACCCCAGGCCCCGGTAATTTGTACCGGCTGTACCCCGCCTTTGTCGAGACTGGGAATGAATGATGGGTGGCCTTAACATTTCTGGCTGATCATTGTTTCTTTAAGAGTGAGTGATGCTGGTGCTTTTTCCTATGTAGCTATTTTGCTGGCACATGCTGTATATTAACATGTATCATATCGCTATATCATAATTCCATAAAGAAATGTGGAACATGTTAGCCTAACTCTTTAGTTTGTGTAATTTGAGCGACTAGTCCAATTTATGCTTATTTGAATGATTATCGTTCGATCCAAACTAGTTATTTGTTTGTGTATTTATTATTGATGGACATAGAGCAATTGCCATGATGCTCTGAAGCTTGTAAACATGAATACAATGCATAAGAAGCACTTATTACAAGAATGTCCACAAGAGACGAAGGAAAATCGAAAGGATTGTATGCTGAAGTGCGTTGAAACAACATCAAACGTGCAATGGAAGCAGTTCGAAAAAAAACAGATGGTTGCAAAGCACCTGGACCAAATTACACAATACTTTCAAGTTTTCCACTAGAGTTCATATTTGGACCAATTCTCAACTGACTCATCACTTTCTGTGACGTCTATAAAGAATCCAAATTACACGAATTTCCCCCCGATATTTCATTTAAATTCACCATAAATCGTAAATATTCGAGAACTGTTAATGAATCAGTGAAGATATTCTGTTGTTGTAGATAACCGGAGATATTTTTCATATAATCATCAGTAACAACAGTACCGTTAATCTCTAAAATTCCATGTTTATCTGGAAAAATTATTCAAAAAAAATTTAACTATTTCGATAAAAATTCCACCATAAAGACAACCTGCAATACGACCAGACAGTGCACCAAGTAATGTAGTTTTACCGGAACCGCTAAAATTCCAAAAATAACCAAAAACTTTTGTTTAAAATACAAATAAAAACATAAACACACACACACCTAGGTCCCAGAATTGCAACCAAAGAATTTCCATGGATCCGACCTGAAACTAATTGCGAAATTGTTGATAATTTAACAATAATTGGTTATTTTAATCACCATTGTTTAGGATTGTTTTTTCGATTTTTTGATTGTTCCAAAAATAATTCCGATTTTCGGTTATTTTAACTGTTATATTACGGAATATAAAGCAAATTTGATCCGACTAGAATTGTTTTATTTTGAAGGCAAATTTTCGATTATTGTAATAAACGAACTCACCATCTTACACACAATTGTTGTTATCAGTTTATGTTTATTAAACAAATATGAATAAATTTCATAAATTTACAACACTGTCTAGATAACAATGAAGAATATTCTAGTTTGTTGTTATTTTAAATAATATGATAAACATTAGAGGATGGATAGATATAGGTGTGAGAAAACAATGATAATGATGATGATAATAATAATATATTAAACAGTGAAATTGGCATGAATTACATGAATAGAAAACCAACTTAAGTCATATAAAAATTAAGATTAAGTGCCGACATGAGTACATTTATAACCAGACAAAAAAAATATATATAAACAAACAGACGTAAAACAACACGTACATTGTCAACAGGAACACAATTTTTTATTTTTTTGAGCATGTGCCTCCGTTAAGGAGAATTTGTCATCATCTCTATGTAATTCAGCATTTAATAATGCATCATTTTCAAGTATCTAAAATTAAGAAAACATTAATAATTTTCTAATTAAATATTTATAATTAAATTACTTTATTAACAAGTGATCGTCCAGCTTCATCAATATTAATATTATCTTTAGCTGATGTTTCAAACCATGCAGTAAATTGTTTATCTTTACAATATTCATCCATTTTAACAGGATTATTAACAATACCTTCTTTTGGTTGATCACATTTATTTGCTAATAAAACACATGGTATCGGTGAACCATCCGGTAATTGAACTTTCTTATCTAAATCTTTTTTCCATTTTTCAACAGATTCAAATGTTGATACTCTAGTTACATCAAATACAA
>JAZBGY010002048.1:0-13877 GCA_037414755.1 Lydus trimaculatus
GTCGACATTAAAATCTTTTACATTTACCCCACAATCAGAACGTAACGCTCCACAATTTCTAAACTTATCAGAATGCTTAAATATTAATTGGACTACCGATAGTTTACAAGATATCCAAAGGAACTTAGACGAGATATATAAATTCCCAGGGTCATAAGTACAGTTTTCACGGTGACACGATCTATTTGTTTTAGAACACCGTACTTTCAATTTGTATTGCTTATTTAATTTTCAAACAAAGCCAAATTTTGGCAATTCTAACCGCTCCAATCCCCGGACGAGCTGAAGGAGCCACAGATGAAATGCAAGAAAAAATCTTATTTATACTTATTTTTGTGACATTTTTAGGATTTGTATTGTTTTTAATTTGGAAATGGTGCCATTCAAGATTAACTAAATCCACTAGCCCAGTCTATAGGTCAAACACACGAAAGGAAACAATCAACAACTGGTAGTACATTTACATTGGAGCTGGGGAGGAAGGATGTAGAAGCAATTCAAAGAATTTTAACAAAGGCAAAGACAACTGAGGGTACCCAGGCAGAACAGTATATTGGCTAGACCTTGGTTGAATAATGGTCCTACATTGAAACACAGTACCTCGCAAATTAATTTTATCAACAATATAGGTGTGCTATTATGTACCTATATCGATAAATACAATATTGATGAAATATAAATTATTTAATTTTTTGCCAACATTGGTTTGAATGGCTTTTCAACAATATAAATAGAATATTGTTATTATATACGCTAAGGAAGTATCGCCGTTGGCGACATCACGCGGTCAAAATAAACAACTCTGGGGTGGTAAACCATAATTACTACTTGGAACCAGTCGAAACTCGACGAAATAAACATATTTGGAAAAACAATACATATTTAATTTCTAAAAAGTTATTCCTATCTAATAAAAATTTTATTTATTGAATAGCAACAATAATAATAATAATAGGAGTAATTGTTATATATTACGAAAAAATTTCCATAATGAAAATTTTGTATAGAATTAATTGAATCTTTAGAATACATGCAATAATCATGGTTACCGGTCCACTTGAATTTATTTATTTTATTTAAATTCTCAGCCCTCTACCAAAAAAGCTTTACTTCGAAATATACCATACTAAGATACAATATTCTTATAAATACGTTGTTGATGACACATCTATTCATTTAAAAAAAAACATCTAAACCGGTTCACTTGGAAAAGCTAGCGCACTTACGAAAGAAAACGCCTTGCGCTTTAAATACATAGATAGGTACTAGTTTTAATTGACATGTACATACATTCGTAAGGTAAAATCTTATTAATTGCTGTCTATCGATTTAAAAAAGTTTTTCGTGAAAAAATGGCAAATGGAAGTGATAAAATTAAAAAAAAATATAGTAAACATGTGTGCTGTGTCGTTGATTGTAAAAGCAGTTTGGAAAAAAATCCAGGACTACACTTTTATTCATTTCCTGGTCGACCATGGGAGAACGAACGGAAGGAAAAATGGATTATTGCTGTCCGTCGTAACAGGTAAGTAAATCTAAATAATACCTCTCTTAAGTGTTGTTTGAAATTTTGAGATCGAAATGAAGTGACTTTCAAGTGTTTCAGTAAACAAATCTTAAAACTTGTATTACATTGCAATGTGTAAAATTGTAGATACGATGGGAAACCTTGGGTTCCCGGAAGGAATTCGAAAATTTGTAGCATACACTTCGCTGGAGGCGAAAAGTCGAATGACCCCAGGAAAGAAGCTTTCAATCCAACGATATTTCCTTCTACGTATCGCAAAAAGCAGCGTAAAATTACAGGACGAGCGAATCGAGCTGACGCAAGACAGGAAAGGAGAGAGAATGAGGCAAAGACTTGTCGAACTCAAGGTAATAATATTTGTGGTAATTAAATTGAATTCGAATATAAAGATAAAAATTATTTTCTTTTTCCAGAAATATCAATTTTGGCAGAGAATGACACATTGGCATCCAAAGTGCACACCAAAGAAATGGGAGTACAAACCGATTGCGTTGACCAAATCAATGAAGAACATCCGAACATTTTATTTTGCTCCATGGATCAAAGTAAATCTGAGGCTGCAACACAAACAAATTTGTTCATTCGTGCAAGACCTGTACGAGAACGAATCGTGACGGATGATTATTTACATGCCAAAACAATGAAGGATGCACGAGTAGGGCCTGACAGTGAAGTTCGATTAGGATTTTATGGCTTTGATGATGTCGATGATGATAGCAAAATGAAACAATTAGCTGGTGTTTCGCTCTCATTTTTTAAAATAATTTTAGAATTTATAAAGCCACATGAAAAGGGTCAACCAAAGTTTTTTAGAACATTGAGTAGAGAAAATCGATTGCTCTTATTTTTCATGAAAATGAAATTAGGCTTACATTTTACCGCATTGGCATGCATTTTTAAAGTGTCAAAAAACACAAGTTCTGATATTTTTTATAGTGTCCTTGAAACAGTCTTCTGTAACGTGAAAACATGGCTTTTCTGGCCATCAAAGGAGGCAGTAATACAGACGATGCCTCAGTCGTTTCGAAACTATCCCAACTGTCGGGCAATCATTGATTGTACCGAAATTTCTTGTGATTCTCCTCCAACCATTGAACAAAGGGTATTAATGTATTCATCGTACAAATCAACTTTCACTGTCAAGTTTCTGATTGCAATAAGCCCTTCAGGATTGATAACATTTGTATCAAAAGGATACGGTGGACGTGCAACAGATGGTTTTATCACAAATGATTCCGGATTTCTAAATTTACTAGAACCTGGAGATTTAGTTCTCGCCGATAAAGGATTTCCGACTATAAGATCTGAGCTTTTGAAGCGTCAATGTATATTAGAAATGCCACCATTTGCTTACAATCCTCAGTTCTCCAGAGAAGAGGTTATAAAAGGTTACTCTATCGCTTCTGTAAGAATTCATGTCGAACGAGCGATTCAAAGAATAAAAATTTTTAAAGTTTTGTCTCATATACAAATAGAAATGCTTCCTTACGTTGATAAAATAATTTATGTTGCATGTGTTCTAGCTAATAATAAGGAGCCACTTATATGCGATATTGACAAATAAATCCGTTCATTTGGATTTACAGGTATACACCGACTCATTACTACATGTACTACATTAATAAAAATAAAAACATAGAATATTTGATTTGAATAAGTAAATTCATAATATTTATATATAAATACACGTTAAGCAACACGGTGGTCCATGGTGAACGCCGATGTCTTATTTTTTAATAATGCTCCAATGAAAAATCTAAAATAAAACTGTTCTATTTTTGGTATGATATTGCTCAAAAACAAATCATCTCTTCGAATGTATAAATTAACTGCATCAACATCTGAAAATACAATAAAGTGACATGCTTTTACTCCTACGACGTACATAGACACTTGTATTTGTGTGTAATATTGATGATTATCTTTTAACTGTATATTACCATCCTTATCGAAAAATAAGTAAGGTACATGCACTAATTTTTTTTCATCATCAACAATTTTTTCATTTTTGCGTGAAAATGGACATTTTATTTCAAGCAGCTCAAAATTATTTTTACCATCATCAACAAGTCCATCAGGGCTACAACCTATAAAAGGCTGCTCTATGGACACGATTAATCCAACTTGGTGAACTTTTAATCCGGTGTTAGATTGAAACCACTCTCGAGCCTTTGATTCAGTATGTAACCCGTAGATCATCGCATCGGTCATTCTACCTTTATATTTATCGGTAATAAATTGAGTGGCTAAGCTTTCAAAATGTTCTTCCCGTGTCTTGATTCGATGAGCTCGACTACTTGCTGTAATTCTCAAATACCTTTCTTCAAACCAAATAACCGTATCAGACTGATTTACTGAATGGACGCAAATATCCATCCACTTCTCTTTAGTTAATTTTACTTCGTTAGAATAGAAGTTTTTATATTGTTCAGAACATTCGATTGCTTTTAGTTGCAACTTAACATGGGTCAATATAACAGAATCATAGGCATGGTAGGTACTGAAAGCATTAGAAGACTGCAATAGGAAAAGACTATTCACTACTTCACGTAATTCTTTTTCTTGGCATGCTATTTCCATTAATCTTGTGACTTTTTTTTCTTTGCATTCATTTTCTGCTCTTATCATCAGAATCATGGCACTTTTTTCCTGATGTGCTTCATCTTCAATCATATTTTTTATGTCTTCAAATTTGTAAATCTCCCTTGCCTGTTCGGTGTTTTCCTTATATGGAAGAAACAGAGATTCTATCGTGCTTCCCTTTTGGTATTTTTGAAGCTGACTTTCGGCAGGCCGATTCCATAACAAAGGTTGGTCAGTTTTTGATAGTGTATTTTCTTCATTAGCGTAAGTACAAACTGCTGCTGCATGTTTGCAAAAACCTCTTCCTGCTTTACAACTGCAGAAACTATCTTTCACTGTTCTTTCAGCATTCAGCTAGAGAGAACATATTTTTTTATATCATTAAGTGCATATATATAGGTGGGCCATTCAACATAAATACCCATAAGATGGGTGATTTCGAAAAAAATTAAAGTGTAGCTTTTACATAAGAATGATCCTGTGCAGTAACTATGAAATTCGTGTTCAGCGACGGATAATTAAGGCCACTTAAGAAATTTTCAGACAAAGGGACAAGTAAACGATAGCAAATGATTGGTATCATAAAGAATGAATGAGATATCAACAGACGTGACTTTTCTATGAGCATTCTCCACTGTTTTTCAGGATTCTTCACTCTTTCTAAAATGAAAATTCGCAGCTATACGTAATTCGTGTCGCTGAACCCAAATTTCATAGTTACGGCATAGAGCCACTATACAAATTTCAAAGTTAATGTTCACTGGGCCCTTTTGCAGACAGCGCACACGAAAAGTCCCTTGAGGTAAATTAATGCTGAGGTGTTCTTATGTAAAGTTAACCTTTAATTTTTCTCGAAACCGCCCGTCTTCTGGGTGTTTAGTTTTAATGGCCTCTCTGTACCTTGATTATCGGTTCATAAAAATTCTCGTGTTTTTTAGTACTCTTTGTCCCTGGTGTTTCTCTTAGTACTGTTCCTCGCAATGTTCTTTCAGTGTCAAGAATTTCCTCCCTCACATTATTAACATGATGACTGAGAAATAACTTATTACCTTTAAACAAGGTTTTTTTACGAAAGGTATTCGTGTCAATTGTTTGGAATCCACTTTTTATAACCACAGACATCTTAATACACCGAATATTTAATAAAATCAAACTACAGGATTGTTACAAAATTAAATAATTAATATATTATTTTAATAATTGGTTTACTTTTTTCGCCATTTTAGTTGGACGTTTTACAACAATGTACAACTGATTCTGAACGAATTGCTACAATAATTGGCGAGTCGTGTGAGACCAACCATAAACTTGTATGACTTTCTGCAGTGGTCGCGATAAAATATTGTGCAATATCAGTAGAATAAACTGCGTGTCTCTGCGATATAGCGCTATTGCAACAATACCATTTATTGCATCGCGTAAGTACATGTGAAAACTGCATACTTAAATGTATGTATTTTTAATGCACAGCAATATTGCCGATTTTTATTACTGGCAATATTGATTTGCATTTAAAATATATACACTGCTGCAAAACGTCACACCAAATACGGCTAAAAGAGTAAAATATACGTATGAGATACGTCTACTCTCCAGTGAGAAAATTGTTTACCACATATTGCGCGCGATATATGGTATCGCGGTCACGTCGTTTGAAAACGCTTTTAATCTAAATAAACTGCTATATTTTGTTATATCGACTTATACAATATGTTTCATGTTACACTTCGCGCTCAGTTATTTGTGGACAAAATTAGAATAGGATAATAAGGATCGAGAGTACAATGTGGAAGAGAAACATCATAGTAAAAGTGCCCTTGTAGGTAGTAAAACCGACTGATAACTTATAAAAATTATACACCTGTGAACAAAGAATCACTGCAAATGAAAGTCTAGAATGTGCAGAATATGACAATGTTTTTTCGTTTTCTAAAAGTGCCGTTTTTCTGAAGAAAAACAGTCAAAAAGATTGAGAAAATCTAGTAATTTAAAAACAATCCCATTTAGAATCAAGGAAAATGTCAATACGTCTTTATCAGACTTTATTTTTGTATTTTTGTTATTGCAAAACAACATTCAAAAACAGGAAAAATATATAATATTGTTATGGGTCTACACGACAGCAGCTTACTTGCACGGTATAGTTTGCACAACTAATTGTAAGTTTGCGCAAACGTTCTTACGACTGAAATTTATTTCTGTTGCAGGTATTTTTGCACTAAATAAACAAATTAATAACAAAACTCTAAATCTAAAATCTACCAATTGAATATATTAATTAAAAATATTCTTATGATGACAACTGTTTCGAATATTAATTCATCATCAGATCCTAAAAGCTATTTTATATAATACACCGGTTGAGGCAGGTCATCTAGGAACATAGGAGAAACTACAAAAACCGACACAATTTTATAGCCTTTGACTGGGTTGAAACAGGATGGCTGATAGAAGCTTTGTAAAATTACCCATCCACAAGATGGTCCTATGTTCTAGATGGAATGTTTCAACCTATATCTATAGATAGTATACAGTGTATTTCAATAAAAAGGAGCCACTCTAAATAACTTCCTTGGCAGTTCATTTGAGCAAAAGTCCTGAGACTGGTCGATTTTTGTCCGACAGTATTATTGAAGACATTAATGTCGTTTATAATGAAGAAGAAATTGAAATTATTGTTGACGATATAGAAGTAATTGAAAATTCTGAAGATAGAGGAGGAGTGCCATCATCCAGTAAATGTAATGTGAATAGAGGCTAGAGATAGCAATATTTTGTAGTCAAATTAGTTGTATTAACTGTTTATATACACTTTGGATATAGAGACAACAAGAGTTCACCTCAGTGAGGACTGTAAGGATTTAATTTGAACGTTACATGCTTCATTAGTCGAACGTGGTGTGGATGCACCAATAAAATTGACGATGCAATTATTGAAGAAATCCTACAGTTCTATCAGAGATATGGAGGTAGGGAGAATACGCTTCGACCACTGTGCATACAATATTGATGGAATGGCATGGTGGCAGCCATTTTGCCGGTGTTGTGTCAAACAAAGTTTGTCTATGGTGTTATATTTTTCAAATAATTAATGTTTTGTGATTTTGATTTTGAATTTTCATTTTGATTTATTCATTTTAGAGTGTTAATAGTTGATAGCTTTTGTTTATTTTGTTGATTTAAAAAAAAAAAATGTCGTGTTCTGTACAGCGATGTTTCAATAAAAGAAGATTTAAGCCTGAGGGGATATCTTTTCATACGTAAGTAGTCGTTATCTACACATGTTTAAAAATAAACAAAATAGACCCAATTAAGATTCTACGTTTCATGTTCAAATTACATATTTTAGTTTTCCTCGATCTGGTGATCTATTGAAAGCGTGGCTACAAGCTACAGGTTTTGAATAAAAACATTGAAACATGGACCTGGTCAAAGGATAAAATTGTTTGTTCTTTGCACTTTTTACCCGAAGATTTCATTAGCAAACGGGAAAGAAAAGTTCTGAAAATCAATGCTATACCCAACATCGCTGGTTCTTCGAATATTTCTACAACAATATCTTCAGAAGGTTCAGTGTTTTCCAGTCAGGGTGATGAATCTCAAGCACGTCAACAGCATATAGGGTACCTATATTAAATTGAAAAAATGTTGTAATTTGTTTTTTAGTGAGGTGAAGAACCTTCAACAAAGTGTATCAACGAGTAGTGAAGATTCTGGGACAAAAAGAAAACCTATACTTCATGTTGCTAAAGCTAAACCATTAAAACGAAAAATAAGGTAACTCATTTTCGTTTTGTTGAAAATATAAATATTACACTTCGTTTTGTAGTAATGTTAAGACTGTGGTGCATGAAAGTTCAACTTCCACCGACAGCAGTGGGAAGCGACGCAAAATTGCCTTTATAAAAAACAATTCACAACTATAGGTAAAGACTATAATTCACAGATATAAAATTATACTTATTTAAAAAATTATTTACAGCATTTCTCCCCGCAAAATTAAAAAGAAAACTGAGGAACTGAGGCAAAGGCAAGGTCAATATAGAAAAAAATTATATGCTGCAAATAGAAACATTGCTTCTCTACAAAAAAAAGTAACATCATTGAAGGTGGTTGTGCAGGACTTGCGCCAACAACATTTTCTTTCTGACTTTGCTACAGAACATTTAGAGAGCACTTACGAAGCTATGCCAGAGTTATTGATGAGCAGATATTTAAAAAATCTAAAAAACCAAACACAACGCATGAAACATATCCATCCGTGTTGCGAGAATTTGCAACTATCCTACACTTTTATTCAAGTAAGGCCTATGAATATGTTAGAGAACAGTTTGCTCTGGCTTTGCCATCTCAAGCAACAGTGGGAAAATGGTGCAGCAACGTTGATTGTTTACCAGCTTCTATTCAACCTGCTTTTGAGGTTTTACAAATAAAGCAAGAGGAAGCTTCCAAATTGGGCCGAACGATCCTCTGTTCATTGTTAATTGATGAAATGTCTATCAAAAAACAAATTGAGTTTCGATGGCAAACGCATGTGGGGTTACGTTGATTTTGGAGTGGTCATGGAAAGTAATGCAGTACAATCAGCAACAGAGGTTTTTGTGGTCATGGTAGTGGCCCATCAATCACATTGGAAAATCCCAATTGGGTACTTTTTTATTAAATCTTTGACTGGGAAAGAGAAGGCCAACATAATTAATGAATGTTTGCTACGGTTGCATGAAGTAAAAGTTACAATTACTTCTGTAACATGTGACGGACCGTCGGTAAACTTTTGATGCTGTAAGAATTGGGCTGTGATTTTAATGATATTCACAATTTGAAAGGTTGGTTCTACCATCCCGTAGACAAAGAACAGATAATATTCTGCATATTGGATATTTGCCACATGCTTAAATTGTTAAGAAATCTGATGGCAAAACTAATAGAATTCTTGGATCCTGAAGGTGGTAGAGTGAACTGGCGTTATATTAAGGCCCTGCATGAAATTCAGGAATACGAAATGTTTACTGTTGGAAACAGATTAAAACGATCACACATTAAATGGCATAAGCAGAAAATGAAAGTGAATATTTGAAATTATTATAGTATTATGTATGCTAATGAATTTTTACAGGTACATTTAGCAGCTCAAACATTGAGTAGAAGCGTGGCTGATGCCTTGGATTTTTTAAGAACCATGAGCTTACCACAATTCCAAGGATCTGGAGCTACCGTTAACTTTATTAGGAAAGCAGACCAACTGTTCGATTTATTAAATTCACGAAGCCCTTGGGGTAGAGCGTTTAAGGCTCCCTTGCGAGTGGAAAACGAACATAATTGGCCAGGGTTTTTGGTAGACTCAATATAATATTTATTATATTGTACAGATGTGTCAGGGAGACCTTTATGGAATACGTCCTATAAAACACCAATTGTAAGTTTTGCGATATCGGCACTCTCATTTTGTGGAATTTTTGACAAATTTGTGAAAAATCCGTGCACTTGATTATTTATTAACTTACAAATGTAGTCAGGATCACTTAGAAATATTTTTTTGTTCTGTGCGGTAAGTGATTATGGTGCAATAAATGAAATTCTGACATTTATTATAATCTATTTCAGCAGTAGGAATGGTTGGAATAATAACCCGACCGCTCTACAATTCATGAGAACTTTCAAAAGACTTTTATTGAATACCTCCATCTCTGGAAGAGGAGGAAATTGTAATACAATTTAGAATCCACCGACCACCTTCAAGACCATGATTACGACGTGTTACCGCATTTTATAGATTTGAGTGATTTTTCATTAAATGTGGTAATATACATCAGTGGTTTTGTTATAAACATGTTACAAAAAACAGTCAACTGTTTTGAGTGTCTTGAGGAATGTGGTACGGCAGTAGAAGTACAGGATGAACCATATTATAGTTTTGTTTTTGAAGAATAGAGGTATATAATTTAGTCCGGAAATATTTGTGGACGCTAATTATTATTGTTGATTTCAGGGGGTCTGTATATTCCTTCTAAAAGTGTCACCAACATTTGTGCTAGAGTTGAAACTCAAATAAGAAACGTGATAAATTATTGTGATTATAAACTTCCAGGAGAACCTGAATTTTTTGAATATTTCAAAAATATTGTTGCTAAACAATTTTTCAATAAGGTGCAAGAAATATTTCCCAATCTCCATGAACATTTCCTGGCAGAAGAAAATCATGTTTTCATTTTAATGAAAGAAATTGTTCGCTGCTATATTAGGATTCGTTTTTTTAATTTAGCCAAAAGATATACAGCGAAAATTCAAAGTTCACTAATTAGAAGAAAGCTAATTAAAATAATATTATTTAGTCATCAGTAAAAATTGAGTTTTTTTTTTAAATAATGTCAAAGCGATTTTTTAAAATCAACATTTTATTAATTTTTGGAGCTATAGTTATGTATAGAATTATTGTTTAAACAACATTCAAATTTGCCGCTTTACCTAACCGGCAAAATGGCGGCTTTCAATTTTAGTAAGTTGGCGCAGGTTGAAGCGTATTCTCCCTACCTCCATATCTCTGAGTTCTATACGAGATATCATCTGTGGTAGGCCGCGGACGGTCTTCTGCTCCTGATTGAGGGTGGCAGTAGACGAGAGATCGAGGGGGTGCGGAGGGTGCGTTAGGAATTGTGTGTGAATGGGGGAAAAGCGTTGGAGTGGATGTGAATGATAGGAAAACGGTTGTGCAGCTTCTGAAAGGATGCATGTCAGGGAACAGACCGCCATGGGTGAGAATTGGTGGTAAGAATGTAAAGTATGAGAAGGAAGTAAGGTATCTCGGGGTGCTTGTTGGTGAGCGTCTGAATTTCAGGCCTCACCTGGTGGCACTCAGAGATAAGGTTGTGAAAGTAGTTGCAAGTGTAAAGCGTGTAATGAAATGTGAATGGGGACTGCAAGGGCGGGCTGCAAGAATGTGGTCTGGCGGTCTGTTGACGGCATGTGTGATGCATGGATCAGTTGTATGGTCGAGGTGTTTGAGGACTGAATGGTGCCGCAGATTATTGGCGATGAGTGAAAGGATTGCATTGTATGCTTGTTTGCGTGTTTGCCGAACGGTGTCAACAAGCTCGGTGAGAGTAATTATGGGGAGTCTACCGTGGCACCTAGAGGCACCTAGAGGTACAGTACAAAAAGGATGTTGCTGATGAATGATAATGAGGAAGGAAGGATGTTTGAAGTAATTGACGAGAGACTGTGGAGCGAATGGCAGAATGACTGGGACAATGACGTGCATGGTCGTGTGCTGTATGAATTTGTCCGGAGTGTAAGATTTGCGAGTGAGAATGAATGGTTTTATCCGAGTATGTTTGTTGGATTCATACTGACGGGGCATGGAAGTTTTAATGGTTTTTTGTATGAAAGGGGGTTGGCGACTACACCTATGTGGGGATGTGGAGTGGCAGTGGAGGATTGGGAGCATGTATTGTGTGAATGTAGCTTGTATGCGGATGCCAGGGATCTACTGTCTTTGGGTGTTGTTTACGATGAGAATGGGTGGTGCGTGCGTGGTGTCCTCAGCACTCAGGAAAGGTATGAATGTCTGAAACGTTTTGCAAGTCGTGTGTTTGAGAGAAGGAAGAGCTTGACTCAGATGTGAGTATGAATGATGAGTACGTGATGTCCTGAGTGCTGAGACGCAGGGGCTGGTGCTGCATTACAGTACTGGTTTGGGTTTGGCGAACCCACGTACCCGAGCTGGTCTTACCATTGGCCGGGTCCTGCAGGACCCAACTGGTAGGGACGTTTTTTAGTCTCGAACATCCGACCAGTGATGTAAACTGGTACCATGGGGACCGGGATGTCACGAGGACTGGTCCTCGGCCTGGTCGTTTGCGGTTGGACTCGTGGTGGCAGTGGTTGAAACTCCGTGCGGAGTAGAGGGCGTCGGCTGGCGTTCCTCGACGGGTGAGCTACGTTTAGCTCGGGTACTAGCCTGCACAGCTAGTAGAGGTTTAGATAGGCCTCCGCTCCACCGAACTGCCCATGGAAGCTGCAGCTCCTTGGGGAATCGGTAGCTGGGCTTTGCCTAGCGACGCTGATCGGGCGCTCCCGATCCCGCGCCCATGGGGGCCGTGCAAGTTGAGCCTGGTGGCGGGTATTGCACGTAAAACTGATCTGTGTGTGTGTGTGGTAGGCCGCGGAACTCTACAAAAAAACTAAAGATGGGAATAGCACCTGTAGATGCATTAGATTCCTCACAGAAAGAAGAAATTAACAAGACAATTTATTCGATGTACCAGAAAAGGCAAGTCCCGACTGTAGAAATGTTAATGCATGAACTTTCGCAGAATAAGTTTGAGTTGACTTTCAAACGCGAGACATTGCGCAAGATTTTATTAGGTCTTGGTTTTAAATATAAAAAGCTCGACAAACGTATTAGTGTATGTGAGAGTGACAGACTTAAAACTATGCGAGCACATTACATCAAGTGAGGATGTATCGAGATAAAGGCAGGGAAATTGTGTACCTTGACGAAACTTGGTACGATACTCATGATATGGTGACTATGGATTGGGTTGATGGGTCTAGTAAGTGTTGTATGGATACTCCACCTTGGGAAGAGAATTATCATTCTACATGGTGGTGGTGTTAACGGTTGGACACCGAATTGTTTGCTACTATCGGCAAAAAATATTATCCATAGCTGTGCGGACTATACCACCAAGACATGGATCCACAACTATTCGAGAAATGGTTTTCTACTGAACTATTACCAAATTTACTGACGAACTCGGTAATTGTAATGGATAATGCTCCATACCATTCAAGAATTTTAAAGAAAACTCCCAGCAGAGCTTCCAAGAAAAATGACATCATATCATTTATGGAATCTGAAGGTATTCCAGTACCTCAACCAGCAACAAAAGAAGTCCTGTTGAATAAGATTGCTGAAAGTGGTAAATCAAATGACAAAATGTACGTAGTAGACAAGCTTGCTGAAGACAACGGCCATACAGGTAAACAATTATACATTGCGTTATTATAAATACTTTCTTGCTGCAACCGCAACGTCTCTCAATGTTCTAGTTCTTAGATTACCTCCGTACCACAGCATGTTCAATCCTATCAAAATGGTATGGAGTCAGTTAAAACATGCCGTTAGGAAAGGGAATCATACTCCGAGACTCTCTGGCTCGGTGGTGTCATTAATAAAAGCAAAATGCAGTAAAATCAGTCCTGCACTGTGGAAAAATGCATTCAACATGTTATTAAAGTGGAAAACAGCTACATCACAGATGCGCCTATTCCAGAGATCATAATAAACGTCAATGACGAAAGCGATGATACAGTTGAAGAAAATAATGATTAAGGTATAACAATTGTACCTCGCGATGAATGTTTCATTATAACATACGCATTTTATTTTCAGATAGCGCCTAATTTCGTTATATACAGTTTGCGACAGCAAGGTGAGTACATAGGAAAAATCGTGGTCACCGCCCATAATGATATCTTCTACACAAGTTAGAACGAGATAAACAGAAAAGGGCGGTTATGTTATGGAAAATTTTTACTATTGTAAACTCCTATTTTACACCATTGATGGATAGTTCGACCCTATTTTATGGACAAGAAAATAACAGCAATATTAGTTTGTAATTCTCTATTGAAAGAGACAAGGAGAAAACATATTTTGAACATCCAGTGTCTTTGTCATGATCGTTGCAATATTTTTCCAAAACAAGGATAACTGATAGGCACATTCCACAACTAATGCATCAGACAAAGGGCACAACTACAT
>JAZBGY010002049.1:0-13868 GCA_037414755.1 Lydus trimaculatus
ATGAAATAAATAGTTTATTAACCATGGATGGTCCATTGACAAAAGGCCCACCACCACGTTGGGAACGTAAAGCCCAAGAAGCTTGTCAATCATTATCAAGTTTAAGTTTGAATTCATCATCAAACAAACAACAACAGAAATCATTTTCATCATCAACATCCTCAAAAACACCAACAAAATCGAATAATAATAGTAATAATGAGAATATAATCAAATTGAAGAGGACACCATCGAAAACACCATCAAAAAATAAAACCACACCAACACCAAATAAGAATCTATCAAAAACACCGATAGCTGATCGATTTATACCGACAAGGAATGCAACAAATTTCGATTTGGCACATTATAAAATTAATAATCAACAAATCGAATCAAATGATCAGGAAACAACAACAACCACAGCGACAACAAACAGTCCAACACATCAGAAAGAATTACAAAAAGCCATGTATGAGAATCTACATGGACAAGATATTGGACAGCAAAAGATACTGTCGTATCGGAATAAAGCACCAACAGCACCGGAAGGTTTCCAGAATCCAATGCGTGTGTTGTATACACAAATCAAAACACCCAGCAGCATTAAAAGTAATAGTCGGTATATACCGCAAGCACCTGACCGTATTCTGGACGCACCTGATATCGTCGATGATTATTATTTGAATTTAATGGATTGGGGATCGACGAATGTATTAGCTGCGGCTCTAGGTCCACACGTCTATCTCTGGAATGCTGGTAAATTCGTCTTATTTCGTTCTTAATCCATTTAAAAACAATTATTTTTGCATTTCAGGTACTGGGAATATTGAAGAATTATTGGAATTACCTGGTAACGATTACGTGTGTTCACTATCATGGACACAAGAAGGTGATTATCTAGCTGTTGGTACAACAATGGGCACTGTAGAATTATGGGATTGTTCACGTATGAAACGTTTACGTATAATGAATGGTCATTCAGCACGTGTAGGATCATTAAGTTGGAATTCTTATGTGTTAACAAGCGGTAGTCGTAGTGGCCAGATAATCCATCATGATGTCCGTCAACGTGACCATTTAATAACAACATTATCAGGACATACACAAGAAGTATGCGGTTTGAAATGGTCACCAGATGGACGTTATCTAGCTAGTGGTGGTAATGATAATGTTTTAAATATATGGCAAAGTATTAATGCTGGTAGTGGCCAACAACAACAACAACAACATCATACAACTAATCAACCATTGCATGTATTTACCGCCCATCAAGCAGCTGTAAAAGCATTAGCATGGTGTCCATGGCAAGCAAATTTATTAGCCAGTGGTGGTGGTACAGCTGATCGACATATACGTTTTTGGAATTGTAATACTGGTACATGTATCAATTTTATTGATACAAAATCACAAGTATGTGCATTATTATGGTCAATGAATTATAAAGAATTAATATCAGGACATGGTTTTGCTAATAATGAATTAATTATATGGAAATATCCATCAATGACAAAAGTTGCCGAATTAACTGGACATACAGCTAGAGTTTTACATTTAGCAATGTCACCAGATGGTACAACTGTATTATCGGCTGGTGCTGATGAAACATTACGTTTATGGAAATGTTTCATTAAAAATCCAACTAAAACGAAAACATCGGTTAAAGTACAAGAGAAACCGAGCGCACTAACTAAATCGATTAGATAATTTTGTAATCGTGTAAATCGTAGGTAATGTAAGTTTACATTTTTCTTATTATTATTATTAATTTTTTTTTGTAATTAATTTATAATAAAAATTGTAATGACGTATTCAATAAATCTGCTATTGTTAAAATACAAAAAAAAAGAAAAAATTATTAAATCATCAATAAATGCATTTACTTTTAGAAGAACAAAAAAAATTTGATAAAGTACACTTGCAGCAAGTTGTAGTAGACTAACAAAGAGAAAAAGAAGCATCACTGTTAATTAAACATCATTTACACTTATTATGTTGTAGTAAATAATTCACAAAACTACTCATTACAAAACGAAAAAAACAGGAAAAAGGGAACCTATTCTAACATAATTAATAATAATTATTATAATAAATTGGTCCCAATGAAGCTAAATAGCAAATCACAGCTTTCAAAAAAAAAAAAACTAATTAAACGAACAAACTTGAGACAAATTTATGGGAAATTATGGAAAATCTTTTGTCGTTTCTTCATTAACTTATAAATACTTAAAAAATACACGTAATTTAATACAATAAGCACATTAAATTCATTATATTCTAATACCACAGAGAACTAATAATTTATTCTTAATATTAAAAATTTGATTGTAAAAAAAAGCACAATATAGCGATCTGTTGTTTGTTTGTTTCTTTCGCATATTTTACAAATTATTATCAAAAATTTGGAATGTTTATTGTTTTTAGAATAATATATCCGAATTGGTCCCGGCACTAAATGCAATCGGTTTTTCAGTTTCTTGTAATATTGTTTCATTACTATTACTACTGGTATCATTCGATTTTTCATCAATTTTTATTGTAGAAGTACGAGTTACACCTGGTTGGAATTCTTCTGTACTTTTTGGTGTGTAATTAGCTAATGAGGAACCTAAAAACAATATTAATAATAATAATTTCAAATATAAAAAAAGGTACTAACCAGAAAGTGATGGTACTGTATGCCCACCCATTTGTTGTTGTTGTTGTTGTGGTGGTGATTGTTGTTGTTTTATTACAGTATCATCAATTACAAAAGATGATTCTGATGGATATTCATAGATTTCTGGACCATCTTCCATAAAAGAAATCTTCAACTGGAAATAACAATAAAAAAAAACAATTCCAAATTATAATCAAAGTTGGCATAAACTACTATCTAGAAATCAAAACCAATCAAATTTGTGTTACTATAGCAACTATATTTACACAACATCGCCCTTATTAATGCCATTGGTTATTTACATCGTAACTATGACAATGGAAATTTTGCCCTTATTAACATAAAAAAGGCGCGTAATTTATTTCAATTTTCCACCAATCAAATTTGAGTTACCATAGCAACCAATAAATCATGACTAATATGATAATATTCTTATTATATAAAAAAACAAAAAACAAAAATTAAGAAACACTTGTATAATTAGTTTTAATTATAATTTACCAAAAATTATAATTTAAATAATTAATAGTTTCCGTATGTAATAATAATAATAATTAAACATTTCAAATTCAAGTGAAAGTAGGTGTGTGTTTATTTACATTTGTATGTTTGTTGTTTTTTTTTTAAATAATATTGATATAACAATGTTAATAACAAATTAATTTAAATAGAGTATTTAATTAGCTGTGGTTTTTCTTTTTTTTTAAACAAATTATTGTATTAAATTGAACTGTAAAAGGCATTGAACCATTATTTGTGAAATACGCAAGTTTCGAAAACGTGGTGTTGTATCTACAAGCACCAGTGAACACACACAATTATTATTATTATTGTAAATGATAATAATAATAATAGTTTTTGTATATTTCTGGTGTAGAAGAAAACAGGAAATAATTATAAAAAAATTTTTTATATAATTTTATCTTGTTTTCATTTTAGTGAAAATTGGGGAAATATTTTTTGAAATTTTGTTGTTGTTGTTGTTGTTGTTGTTTTAATTTAATTTTAATTTACCTTACTGTTATTGTTCCGTTTTACTTTTTGTGTAATTAGACTAGATTTACCATCAATCAATATATTATCATTGATAAATGTTACATCACAGGGACTTGGTGGTGCTTCTAATGAACGCATTATTTCAGCTTCATCATCATCATCAATATCATCTGTAAATGATTCTTCAATTGAAGCACCTGGCAATAAAATAATTCCACCTTCACCAACCTATACAAACAAAACAAACAAAAACAAAATTACGCAATTATTTCACAATTATAAACATACATATTTAAGTATTGTTGTTATTATTATTGCATAATCGTTAATTTTTTTTTAATTAAAAATCGTCAAATTAGAAATCAATTTCTAATCAAATAGAAAGTTATTACAAAAATTCTTCTCTATTATTCCCAAAAATAAAAGAGGAAAAATAGAAGAAATAGAAATGCAAATAATTTTTATTAAACATTAAACAATAATAGGATGTCTCGGTCTATTTCATCTACACACAGTTTAAAAAAAAAAATCATAAAACTAAGTGAAATATATAAGTTTGTCCCAATTTGACACTTTTCCATCCAACACACTATAAATAAATATTTAAATTATAGTTAACCATATATGACTTGACCGATTTAACTTTAAAACAATATTGAGATCTTCCGCTTCATAATGTACTGAGGTAGACGTTTGCAATTGCATTGTTATCTTTATACACCTATCAGACCGTCAGATTTCAATTAATTGCCCTTAGTGAGATGATTGGATGATTAAATGTTAATTCAACTATTGACAATAGACTGCAAAAGTGATGACATCAGATGGCAGTGTTGCTATGGTATTCCATATAACCTCACTCAATGAAGTTGATTTGTTTGGAACCCAATACCATAACAACAGTGTCATCTGACGTCACACACGACATTTGTCAACGGTATGGTATAGTAGACAGGCACGCCTATCTCAGTACATTATAACGCGGCAGTACTTATAAATACAAAATGAAATGACCTAGACATTCACGCTATTCACGTTGATTATTTCATCAATTTCCTTTTTTTTTCCTCTTCTACTTCTCTATACTAGATAGTAAATAGTACTGCTGTTGGCTACTTATGTAAAGTGAAAGGAATTAATGGAAAAATAAGTACATAGTTTAGGGGCCAAAAAAAAACCGGTGTTGATATACATGATGTCCCATCTAATTTTTTTTTGTTATTATTCAATTGACAAAAACAATAGGTTCGTGTTACAAAATGTTTTCCTCCTTCTGCTTCTAATAATTAGTTCCGTATTTTTTTTTTTATATTTATATATAAATATGAATACCGCTACAGTCGTGTCAGTTATAAGTATTTTGAAAAAAGTTAATGAGATTAGAAGAAAACGGTGGTATAAATAGTTGAAGAGGAGCAACAACAAAAAATATAAAACATTTAGAGATAACAGTGAATTGTCGTCAGTGTATAGTTTGTTAAGTGACTCAAGATATCTACTAAAATAATAAAAATTAGTTCACAATAGATACAATAGCAAGAACTTGATGGAAATGGTGAAATATTGCCACTTCTTTCAAGTTGTCGATGGAAAACTTTAAATATTTATTTATTCCATCAGGCCCTTTGCTGTTGTATCTATTGTGAACTAATTCTTCATTATGTTACAGGATCTCTTAAGTCACTTAACAGGCTATAGATACGTATTTACGGTTGGAAATTCGAATAATTTTCGTACAATTTTAATAAAAAAATATGTCGTAGGTGTTGAGACAACAATATGAGATTTTAAACAAATCATTACTAAATTTATAATGACCTTACCTTTTTTCAATTATAATTTTATTTAATTAATTAAAATAAAAATAGAGAGAAAGTAATATTCAAAAATAAAAAACGACACTATTTAAATTCAAATTTATTCGTATCGATAAAAGCAGGTTTGTTGGATATACCTATGGAGAACATACATGTAGTAGAAGGTCATGGTCGGACATTTAAAATCGGAAATTTTTTCGAAAAAAATTCTACCTTCAGGTAGTTCTTTTTTTTCAAACAATTTTTTAATCGGAATTTAAACAAAAAACAAAACAGGATAGACAAACAATTTTTCCCCCGTTAAACAAAATCAAAATGAAACAATAATGGTATAGAAAAGATGACTGTTGTCGTTGTTGTTATAATTATCTGGTCATTACCATTTTTGGTCAACTACCCATTAGGAATGATATAGAAACAATAAACAATGAATTAAAAAAACAACGAGAATCTAACGTTTATTGGAAATAAAAGCAATCGAGGAAGACCTTTTATTTTATTTTAATTTTCCAACTACTAGGATTAGTTAAGTACAGAAAGAGAAAGAGAGAAACGATTATAATTCATATAGAGTAGAACAAGGACGGATAATAGAGTATCATGTGACTTACGTAGGCATATTGGCCTCATTTTACAACTACAACAGTATAACTATTATGTCATGTATGTAGATATTGACATTCAAACTTTTTAATTATTATAAACAAAAAAATAAACAACATTTTGGGAATTTGCCAAATAGAGAAACGAAACATTCACTTTCAACTTTCGTACCTACATATACCTACCCGTGAATGTTAACTTGTTTTTTTCTATCAATAATTTCTAACCACAAATAGTAACAAATAAAACGGGGGACATCCTGTATGTGTAATCATACTTATAACACATTTTTCGATTTACTTTTTAATTATAGATGCGTAAATAGAAAGAAAAAATGTAGGTAGATCGATATATTGATACAGTTATTAATGATAAGGATGTTGTTGATGATGATAACACTTATAATTATTATTTAAAAACAGTATAATTACAATTTTAAAAGAATTTATTAATTGGATTCTCTCTATTCTATCTTTCTATTAAGATTAGTTCAAATATTACAAAAATCTAAAGTAGTTCAAATGTTTGAAATTTTTCTAAAATTATTATTAATTTGATTAAAACCGTTAACTTTCTTCTTTAATTATTATTATTATTATTTAGTAACAACAAAGATCTAAAATTCAAAATATATTTTCGTTTTATTTTAAAAGTCAAAAAAAAATGATATAATTTTGTTGTTGTTGTTTTTACAACCATTTCCGCACTAGTTTCGTAATAGTTTTATTCTATTTTTCCTTATTGTTTTTAATGAAACCTTGGACTAGTTATTTTGATTAAACTAAATTGAATTAACCCCCTATTCATATAACTTATTTATCGATAAATCTATTATTATTATTATTATTTTATGGTAATTGAATATTTGAAAATTGTTTTTTCATGCGTTAAAACAGTTGATGTGCTAAATTATGACGAAATTATTACCTACTTTCTGCCTATTGTTATTGTTGTTTATAACTGTGTTATAATGACAATCATTGTTTTTCTTTTTGATGTAATAATTGCTAAATTAACAACAATATTTACATACAAAACTCGTACTATATGTGATATTTATTTGTTTCAATTTTTTCTTTAATGTTGTTGAAGAACTATTTTTAGATTTTTATCAATCAATCAATCAATCAATGGATAAAATAAATAGAGGAGAAATATCTAAACGATAAGAATTATATAAGGCCAAGTCAATTATGATTCACTATATATACCTATCATGGTGGATTTTTATTAAGGTGTGGTTAATTTCAACCAATACGAATTAAATATTGAATAAAGCGGCAAAAATCTCGATTTTAATTGGTTTGAATTCACCATGACAACGTATTGTTAGATGTTGATTATTAATTATGGATTCTGAAACAACTTGACTCATATTCAAATTACGTGTAGATTTACTTACCTGTACGTGTTACAAATTGTATCAATATTACTCATATTGATTATTGATAAGACAAACATTAAGTGGATGATTTGGAGAAAAATATTAAAAAAATAAAAATAAAATAAAGGATGTGGCTTTCAACGGAATTGAAAAATCGTCATTTGTTTATCGTCAATTCCGTTGAAATTTCCATGGCAATATTCAACAAATCCTCAATTTACACGCTTACCTTAGGTCTTTCGATTTTACCAATACGTATCGAACCATCATCATGCAGATAATCCGGAACATCTTTACGATCAGTAAATTTGAAAACAATTGAATTATTTTCAGGTTCACGTTTTGGTGATGATTTCTTCACAAATTTTGGCACTTTTTGTAAAATATTCTCACTATTATTATTATTATTATGATTATTATTAACAATAATTTTTGGTTGTTCTAAAGTCTTTACTGTATTTATTAGATTCTTTTCAATTTCTAACATTGTTAATGCTGGTTTTGATGATGTTGTTGTTGATGATGATTTTAATGGTGGCGATACGAGTTTATTAATTTTTTCAATAATTTTCGGACTTGTCGGTATTGTTGTATCTAATTTTAATGGTTGATTTATTGGTGTTTTATCAATTGAAAAATTATTTGTTTTTGTAAAATTATAAATTATTGTTGTTGATGCTTTATCAATATTTTGCATTGTTTGTGGTAGAATTCGTTTAAAACTGCTATCAATATCGTCACCTTTTTCGTCATCTTCCTGTGTTATTTCCATTTTATCCACAATTTGTTGTTGTTGTTGTTTCTCTTCCACATTATGCCGTATTGGACTTAATTCTAATGAATTATTGTTATTATTACGAATTTCTTCTTTAATAAACGTATCAGTTGTCATTTTTAAATGATAAGAAGATGTAGGTGATACCGGACTAGATGTTATAATAAGATCAGGTGTATCTGATGATAAAATATTATTTTTTATCTCTAATTGTGAGATATCAGGTGGTGTTTTTATTAAATTTGTTGTTGTTGGTGGTGGTGGTGGTGTTGTTTTCAATTTTATTAATGTTGGTTTTTGTTTAATTGGTGGTTTATTATTTTTATTTTTTACAATAATATTCTTATAAGTTTGAACTTTTGCAGCAACTTCACTACCAACACTAGCACCACCACCACCACCACCATTTGTTGTTGTGGTTGTTGATTTTTTTTTATATAATTCAGGACGATGACGTTCAAATATCAATTTAGTTTGTTTAACAAAATCAACAGGTGGTTTCTCTTTTTCATTAACAACCGGTTGTATACGTTTTGGTCTATTTATTCGTGGTGTATTTGAAGGGTATGATGATGATGATGATTGTTTATTATCTACAATACCATTTCCTTCTTGATTATTATTAAAATTGATAAGTATTTCCTCGGGCATAGATTCACGTTTATTACGCTTTTTTTGTTCGTCGTCGTCGTCGTCGTCTTGTTGTTCTATTTCGATATTGTGTCGTCGTGAAATTGTTTCAACAGACCGGGCTCTTTTTACAATAATTTTATCATTGCCGCGTGTCATTTTCCTATAACGGTTTGTTTGATTATCCGATTTTTTATATAAATTATTCGATTGTTGTTGTATTTGTTTATCATTAACATCATCATCATTATTATCACCAGCATCGCCGGAACCGCCGCCGTCGCCGCCACTATTACTACGATTACAATCATCTAAAATATTTTCTAATGATGCCGCTTTACGCATTGGTAAAATTGTTAATCTTGTTGTTTTATTATTATTTTCTCTTAATATTAAACTTAAATATTTATTTTTTAATTTATTAACAATACCAGGACCATAATGTAAATCATCAAAATTATCATCTAATGAATTCTTATCAGAATCATTATCAGATTTATTACTATTATGATAATCATCACCATTTTTATAATATTGATGTTGATGATGATTATCGAAATTTTCCCAATTACACATCGTTTCTTGGACCATTTTTTTCGAATTATATGAAGAGATCACATCATTTTTATTATGTTTTGTTAAACTAACTGATTCACACCGATTCACTTGTTGGACTGATGATGGTGATGATGAGGATGATGATTCGACAGCCGTAGTTGTGGTATTTTGTGGGGGGTACAACTGTTGTTGTTGTTGTTGTTGTTGTTGTCTTTCTATAACAACATTGGCGGTACGTTTGTTTTGATTACGGAGACGTGCAATTAAATCTTTTTTCCATTGTGGTATTTCACTATCATTAACTGACATTTTTTTATTATTATTTTAAAATTTAACCGAAAAAATACAAAATAAGAAACAATCAAAGGAAACACATATATTGACAATTATTATTATTATTATTATTAATTGGAAATAAATGATGGAATTATCAATTACCGGAAATTTTCTTGTTATCACAGAAAATCGGAATGTCTTCTATTACATTAACAACATTTATAACAACAATTGATAAAAAAAACAACACAGACTAGATCATTTTTATAGGTTAGAAAACGTAAGTCTTTTATCAAAAATTATTTTACAACATTACAACAATTTTTAATTGATGAATTATTAGATGATTATTACAAGATTAGTTGATGTAAAACTATAATGTAAAAGTAATAATAATAATAATAATAAAAGTTACAAACATTTACACAATTCTATCAATTACACTAATCTACAACAATCTCTATCTCTATCTTTTTCTAAAAGATTTATGGGTGGTGGTCGTATACATAGAGTTGCCAATTCGTGTAATTTTTCTTCAATTTCGAGTATCTCTAACATCGATTTATGGATTATAATTCAAATAATTGTAATGTTTCATAATTATTATTACTATGATAAGTTTTATCATTTATATGAGAAATTTGTGGATTATTTTAAATGATTTATAATTAATTATAAGGTTTGATTGAATTTACAAAATCATCAATATTCGAAAATATGTAAATCTGGCAACTTTGCTTCTTTGTAATTAATTGAAATAATCACAGACAAACGTTCAAATTTTAGCGTTAGCTAATTGTAGCTTAGTTTTAGATTGTTTCAAGTCGTATGAGGCATTAATTTGATTTTTTATTGATTTGGTTGCAAATTTCCATAGATTTTGATTAGAACTAACAGTTATCTTAATTATGATTCATTTTGATTGAAGATATTGTACAAATATTAGACTAATTTTTGTTATTTGATTACGTCATCAATAGATGGCGCCATATATTTGTTTATAATCAGAAATGCTTGCTATAATTATAAACAAATTGTTGATTTTCAATAGAAATTGTAAGAATTTTCAAATTTTCTCACGTTTCTGATTTTAAATTAATTACCAATTAATCTTAAATCTTTAATATAGAATAGAATACAATAGAAATATGGCTGGTTATCGTCGAGAATATACAATTGACGAAGAACGGAAAATTATTAATTTTATTGTTAAAAATAATGAATATGGTCGTTTAAAAGGTGATCGTTTATGGAAAGATATGGAAGAAACTGGTGAATTTAATCGTACATGGCAAAGTATGAAACAACATTTTCGTAAAAAATTAATTTATAAATTACATTATCCTGAATTAAATATTGATAAGGATATACAAAATAAAATTTATGAATGTTTTGATTGTAAACCATTAACAACTACCCTCAATTCAGGTGATAGAAATAGTTGTAATGATGATAATGTATTTCGAGTAAGTTCATCATCAGACGAAGACTGAATTGTTATATAAATAATCTATATATTTTTCTATTTACGTAATGTTTTCTTTCATTGTACAACTTGTTTATTTAGTTTTGTGTTGAATTTATAATAAAATTATTCAATTTTCTATAATTTACAGTGTTTTTTTTTAAATATCCCGCAAAATTTAGCGCCCTCTACTATATGATACGTGAACTAAATTTTATGTTGGGAACAATTTTGTATTATTATTAACTATAGTTACATTTGGTTTTCTTTTAGTTACCCTGAGTTAACCTCAAAATTTGTTTAAATAATTAACAAAAAAAAAACATTTAAATAATAAGATTATTCAACAATTCATGTAATTTAAAGCAATTTAATTGTTTACAATCATGGATTTTGGTGATTTGAAAGACGATTTATCAATTCAAACGAAATTAAACAATTTCCATAATAGTATTGAAAAAATTGATAAATTATTAAAAACAATCTTCAATAATGATAATACAAATGATTTTTATGAAAATTTAGATATTAAAGATAAAGTAGAATATGATTTATTAATGGCATATACATTAAATACACTATATTGGTTATATTTACGTACGAAAGGTGAAGATCCTAATAATAATGATGTAAAAAACCAACTAAATCGTATCAAAGACTACATGTTGAAAGCAAAACAAGTAAACTACATTAAACAGTGTTGGATAACAAAATTGCGTTTTTTTATTCTTTTAGGCAGTTGAACGGCAAACAATTCGACCAAGAATTAACAAAGCAGCTAGTGCACGTTTCATTAAACATGGCATCAATCATAAAAATGATAAAAATAATCAGATAAATGATGGAAATGAACAACCACCTAATAAAAAAATCAAATTAAACATGTAATTATAGGTTATGTTAAAAATAAGTTAGGTTATGTTCAAATTTAATTTTTAAAACGCAAAAACCAATCAATTTGATTATAAATTAATAAAACTGTATATAAATTATAAGAATTATAATAAAATATTAAAAAAAACTCGTTAATTATTCAATAAAAACAACAAAACATGTGATAATTATAGGTTATGTCACCGTAAAATAGGTTATGTTCAATCGTTGCAATTTCATAATAAACAAAGAAAATATGTTTAAATTTGATTGTAAATTACTAAAAACTGATATAACAGCAATAAAATACTACAAAAATCACATATTTATTGGTTTTTATACAATAATCATTCATTAATTTGTTAAAACACCTGTTTTTTTTGTAGGTACTGGCAATTTTTTGTTTGTTTACAACCGAAATGACCTGAATTAACGAATTGAATAATAATGAAAAAACGCTTCTAATATACGGGGAAAACGCTTTGAAATTGTTCGAACTTAACTTTGAATCTTTAGTCAATTTAACAGAATTAAAACAAATATTCATAAAAGATTGGATATTAACATGTCGATTCATCAAAGATCATATTGTTATGATCGATATGAACAATAATCTGGTAGTTTTCGATAATAATTTAAAAGAAAATCAAACAATTTCTTGTAAAGAGAAATGTATCTTATATAGCGCTTTTATTATCAATTATAACAATAATAATGAATTAGATAACATTATTGCATTATCGGGGACTGTTTTTAATGAAATTATAGTCTGGTTGCCATTCCACAATAATAAAATTTTGACAAAACTCCAATCTCATAATGTAAGTCTTCATCTACCTACCACCTACCACTCTAATCAGTTGATTTAATCACGCAATTTCTAGGGTGTGATATTTTCATTAGATTACAATGATAACAATCAATATTTATGTTCAACATCTGATGATCGTTCGGCAATTTTATGGAAATTCAATAATTTCCAAATTGTTGAAAAATGTCGTGTTTATGGTCATGAATCACGTGTATTTCGTTGTAAAATTTTACAGAATTCTTTTGTAACATGTGGTGAAGATTCGAAAATTAATTTATGGAATTTTAATGGTGAATTATTACGTCGTATCTATCCACATAGTGGTGGTACAATATGGTCAATAGATTATGATAAAGAGAATTCACTGATAATATCCGGTTGTAGTGATGGTAGTTGTGTATTATTTCCAATTTATTATAATTTAATTGATAAGAAATTGGTAATAATTGATGAAAATCCAAAACATATCGGTTTAATCTACAATAATAATATTGTTGTAATCACAGAAAATGGTGGTTTATATTATTATTGTAATCATAATGATAATAATCCATCTAATAAATGGTTGAAATTGAATCAATATGATGATTTAAAGAAATATGTAATTTTTCAAATTTCGAATTGTAAGAAATTGTTAGCTTTAGCCGGTTATAATGGACAAATTTATTTTTATAAATATTCAAATCATCATCTACACTATCAATATTGTTATCAAACAAATTATGGACGTATTTTTAGTTATCATTGGTTGGATTGTAACAAATTTGCAATTTGTATCAATTCGAAATTATTATCATTTGTTAAAATTGATAATAAGAAACAATGTTTATTGATTAATTCCAATAATTTACCAACAAATAAATGTATAACAACTACAGCTTATCAATTAGATGATAAAACATTGATTGTAGGTGATCGTAATGGTAACATTATGGTATTTTGTAATGATAACAATCAACCGAAATTTGTATTAAAGAAATCACATAATCATTTAGGTATAACAAAGATTCTTAAATGTGATCACAATAGAATTGTAACGATC
>JAZBGY010002050.1:0-13868 GCA_037414755.1 Lydus trimaculatus
CCAACAATTGATGGGAACACAGCACGGGGGGCATCATCTCCGGCAAAACCTGCCTTGCACATACCAGAGCCATTATCGACGACAAGAGCTGCTACGTCATCATCACACATTTTGGACGGTTTTCAAAAGATGACTGCTAAAAACGGAAGGTAACGATTATAATCTAAAATAAGACTCTATAATAGAGTTTCAAATCTATTAATTAACACACAATTAATTATCAATTATTATCGTTTTTTCTTTATTTTGTATAAATTGAAAAAAATAATAGAACTTACAACTGGATAGGAAGAGACAAGACACGAGAACAAGCCGACGTTGAGTTAAACTAAGAGAGTGATCTTAGGGGTGATAACAACTCAGCTTTTATAGGATCGGTTCGATCACCAGAAATAACATGTACCGTCCATGTATGGAGCGGTTAAGACATAGCGACGCAGACGCGACGCCGTCGTCCAAATAAGGTAGCATCGTGGTGGGTTTTTTTTGATTCAGATGAGTTAAACAACACAACTTACAATGATGATGATGATGATGACGACGACGACGACGCCAGGAGGGGTAGAATTCCTAATTGGAAAAGTGCATTTGTAATTTTCGGACGTACAACGTGTATCGGCGTTGAGTCAAAAATAGAGAGACTATACACACAAACTTGGGAACGGCGGTCGGTGTGTGATGACCCCTGCTGCGTGTGTTATATTTTTCCGACTATTTTAACCAAGTTTTCTACAAAGATGCAAGGTCAGGGCGTTTATTAGAAACTCACCAAATTCAAATTAACGAAGTAAGTCAGCTTTATTGGTTTTATTCAAGTTGCAAAATTCAGTTGAATCAACCAGGTAGATTATTATATAACAACGGTTTTCAATTTTTATTGTTATCTAAAAAAATTCAGTTATTTGCTGCTATTACTGAAAATTTCTACAAATACTTGAACCTTGACAGATATTTCAGTTTCAGTTTGTTTGAAAATGTGTAACTAGGTGAACGTTTTTATGAATGAAAACGTTGCTTTGGTGATGTTCTACAGGTCAAATTTGAATAGATTTGGGATTGTCGGTAGGTGTAGAGAAAGCAAACTCTGTAAGTAATTACGACAAAATTTATTTCCAAAAAGAAAAAGAAAATTGATTAAGAGAATGAAGAATTTTATAATAATTGAGAGCGCACAATAAGAGTGACAATTATAAATATCTACATCCATTTTATTGTGAAGAAATAAAATTTTGTACACTAATATACAGCAATATCCACTTGTTTAAAAATATAATATAATACACATCTATCAATTATTATTTTATTTTTATAATATTTTGTTGTAATATCATCAATCGAATTATTTACGGGGAAAAAATCAAAATTTCAAATATCAATTAGAATATTTAATTGTTGCAATTATAAAAATAATTATTAATATTTAAAATTTTGATCATTTTCAATGAAATAATAATCAATTGAAGGACTAGTTTAATCACAAAACCTAAAATTATAACATTGCAACATTATACAAAACAGAAAATGCCAGAAAGAAGGTTCTTACAAATTCGTTAAATGCAATCAAACTAAATTTAACAATTAATTACGTCAATTTTGGAATTTTAATTGGAATGATTTTTAATTTTTTTGAAAAAAAAAAACAATCAAACAAATTGGTCACAATTTAAATTATAGTTAAAGTTAACTCGTGATATAATCAATTGAAAGAGAAATGCAAATATATACAAAGTAATTCAACTAATTAATAATAAACCTCCTAGAAATAATATAAATTAAATTTGTGTCCGAAAATCGGCTATCAGGCAATAAAATTAATCAGGTACTATTAATTTAAGAGATAAACACGTCGATATGTGTTATAAATTAACAATAATAACAATAATAATAATAATAATAAACAAAATATGATTGAAACGTGCTTATCTCAGTACCTCCTAGTCGTTTTGTTTGCACACATCGTGTACGTACATACATACAGAACGACACTTATAAGATATGAGTATTAGACATAAAATAGGTGATATGCGACACACTGGTGAATACTTTTATTTTTATTTTGCATAAATTCATTCACTGGCATTTATTTTGTTTTTAAATTTTAAATTTAAACTGCCGATACTTGAGTCTCTTCATCATCTGTATCCAACAATAAAAATCATTACTTTTCATATAAAACTACTTAAATAATAATAATAATGAATGTAGAGAAATAGAAGAGATTTTCTGTATGTTGTATGAACATGATCATGCATGAGGTATATATAAAGTATTTAACAAGTCACTATAGTCGTTTATTTATAGTCAAACCATAATAATAACAGTGTCCGAGTCGATCCTAGTGTATGTCAAATCGTCAATTGGATCTAATAAAAGTCAGTCAGTTATATAAGTCTAGCCAATTATAGGTCTCATCGAATATTTTATGGTGGAATTTTTCGATACATACCCTGATCTGTATCAGGATCATTATGATACAAATAACCCTGAGTTACACCTTCATGTGAATGGGCACGACCTATCCGTTGTAGACGGGCCATTTGGGCTGCTACACTATACGAAGGTGGTTGACGTCGTCCAGGACCTATTCAACACAAATCAAATTTAATACCAATTTTTTTTTTTTAAATTATATTATTGTTATTATTGTAATAAGAAAAATCAATAAAATATCAGAAAGTGCCCTTTTAGTAAGTAAATTGCCAAATCTAAGCAGGTGATGAAAAATAATATACAGCTTGATCACACACTACTCTCACTTACCGTTGCGTAAAGCATGAGGTAAAGGGGGCAAAACGGCGACAGCATGAGGACAAGGGGGCATAACACCAGTAGAAAACCAGCCTATTACCAATGATAAACAATAATAATGAAACATGGAAGCAATCGCGTTTTTACAACACAATCATGCATTGTTTTTCTTTTATCATACTTTTTTTTTTTTTTGATAAAAACAAGCATCATCTCTATACATATGCATATATACATACCTGGTAATGGTGGTGGGTGGCGAGGAGGACTTTGACATCTTTGATTTTGATAGGGATGTGGAAGACCAATAGTGGTACCATCACCTGAACTTGTTGTACAATGACTGATGGTGCTGTGACCCGAATCTGAGGAGGTTACAGAACCTGTGTATAAAACATGCCACCATTCAGAAAAAAACGTGCTCAAGAGCTAAATCATCAATTATATCAGAGAGAAATATAAGGGAAATAGAAATGGTTTTAAAAGGGATACCGTGCAAATACATGCACTAATAGTGCTTTTTTTTATAAAATCAAAATAAATAACTCACCTGAAGTAATAGTTTTTCTCAATGGCAAATTACTGAGTGATGTTACACTACTACTTTCAGCTGATAGAGCGACAGAAGGCAATGGTGTAGGCGTATCGGAATGTGATCGTTCGTGCATTGCTCGTCCACTAGTTGCTGAACTGCCCGAACTATGAGATCCATAACTTGAATAACTTCCTAAAAATTATCAAAATATTTAATATTACAAAATTTACTAAAAGATAAATTATTGTTAAATACCGGTAGCACTAGGTGCTCGTCTAACAACTGGACTAGCCTGTGATCCATTAACATGTCCTAATGGTTGTCTTGGTTGATGAGGCCGTGTTTTATTTTGTTCGGAAAGCGCCAATAATTTTCGAACAGCTTGTGGGGATGCTGAGCCTACTTAAATATTAAATTCATAAAAATTTCTTCTATTACTTAAAAAATTGAGATTTACCAAATTTAGCGGTTGGTTTTCTTTCATCACTAGCACTACTAGTGCTACTTGTTGTAGATGGTGCTGGTGACGCGTGCCTTTTAGTACGTTGACTAGCAGGTCCAGAAGATCCACCACTAGTATTCCCTTCACATTCCAATGACATTTCATGTAATTTCGTTTCATCATCAACAACTTGTAAATTATTCAAATAAGCTTTAACACGTCGTACCATTTGAGATTCTTCAAACATTTTCTTTGGATTTGGTGCTGCTGATGATTTCTTTCGTCGTTTCACTGTTGTCTGTCCTTGTGGATGATTCTGTAATGTTGCTGTTGTCATTTGATTTAAAGCTACCATTGCATTACTAGCTGGTTGTCCACCTAATTCTAGCATTGTAAATAAATCATATGGACTACTACACATATTACTTAATGAACGAACTTCTTTTGCAATCATTCGTAATTTTTCAAAATTGACTAGGCCTTCTACTTCCGAATCATTACCTAAATGAATGAAAGTCAGATCTTTTTTCACAACTGGATAGAAAGGAATCTACAATGAAATTCTCACAATTAATAATAATAATAAGCATAATTTGGATGGAATTATTAGAATTACAATAGGTGGTTGACTTTGTTCAGCACTTATAAGTTGGCGATATTTACTCATATTTCTTGAAGGATCCATTAATTGTTGTAAATCGGAGAATATTCGTTGATATTTGCCAGGAAGTTTATCCCAACTTTGTCTTAATCGAGACACAGCTCCATGTCCTAGACCACTCACGATAGCAAACATCGAATTGAAATTCTTACATTCTTTACATTGTCCTGAAATTAAGTTTAATCACAATTTATTAATTATTTGTTCTAATGATAATAATTTAATAAAATGATCTTACTTGCTACTTTAACGAATTGTTTAATTATTTTCATCCTCCGAACTGGATTATGTTCACTGCACACTTCTGTAACAACCCAAAACATTTCCTTATTGACTAATGCGGCGAATTGATCCAACATTGGTGTTCCATATTTCGATTTAATTTCAAATAAATCATCAATATATTCAGTTGGTTCAATTTGTCGAAAAATACTAAAATCTTGTAATGTTAATTGTATAGCAATTTCGACAGCATTCAATTGTAAGAAATGTACAGCACTTTCACGTACTAATTCCGGTGCCATTTCATCAGGTACTAAAGTTTCAGTTGTACCATTTGTTTTTAAATAATAACGTGAATTTAATCCGATTCTTTCAGCTAAATTTTGTAATTGATCAGGTAAACGACGTTGTTTTATTGTTTGTGTATCAGCTACTGATACTTCACATAAACTATAATTACTACTAGGATCAGTTATACCGAATTCTTGTAATGCTAACATTACAACTTCATGTGCTGTTGTTTCTTTATGAACTAATAGATATTTATAACTTTGATCCGGTTTATACACTTTTAATACATGTTCAGGATAATCAGTACAACGGAGATCATCATAACATAACGACATTAAATCAGGATTACTGTGGGAATGATAGAGGTTTGTATTTAGATTTGATGGTTGATTGAAATTGTCCACTTGATCTGTTCCAACACTATAAAAATGCATAAATTTTATAATAAATACGTGAAAATTTATATAAATTAGTTTTAAATTACTTTATAATATTTTTCGGTAGAATATTCATCTTCATTAAGGCTTTCTGTAGTCGTCTCTTCGGTCCCAATGTCATAAAACTTTGTTTTTTATTCTCTTTTTGGGGACTGTTGATTGTTACCGGTTGAGAACATGGTGATTCATTCGTCGATAGAATCAAATTACCATCAACACTTGATAATCTAGCACGTGGATCTGGTTGTAATTTTGATATTTCTGAAATTTTCCTACTACGCGGTCTTGGTGAATTATCCGGTGTATTTAACATTTCTTTAAAACTAAACAAATTCGATTTAACTGTAATACTAAGATGTGTTGTACCACGTAAAATTTCCAATGCTCTTGCATGACTAACATGCTCAAAACTTTGTCCATTTACTTCAATAATTTGATCGCCACGTTTCAATCCAACATCTTCAGCTTTTGTTTTCTTATCAACTTTTGATATAAAAATACCGAAATTCCGTTCAAAACCACCTAATATTTGAAAATTTAATGGTTCATCACGACTAGAACGTGCTAAAACAACAGTTCTTAAACGTGCTTTTGCTGCACATGCAATATTTAATAATCGTAATTGTCCAACCATCTTTTCACTTTCTAAACCTTGTTCAAATGTATCCAAAAAATCAATCATATCCGGATCAGTTTCGAAATCAGTAAAATGATTATTCACCCAAAATAATACAACACGTGTTACCTTATCACGTACATCAGGATCTTTAAACCAATCTAATAATTTATTGGCAACAGTTAAAGCATTTGGTAGAAAAATACGATGTGCTAATAAGAAATCTTCAACATATGTTGGATCCGTTAATGAATTGTATTTAATTAATTGCAACATTAGATGTTCAGGTGTTGCTCGTATTACAACAGGACCGACACGATTCCGTACTGGTTCGATTGAACCACGCAATTCTGTTACCATCACTAATTTACCATCTTCTTCATGACGAATGGTGTTTTCTTCACCTTGATGAAGTATTCTAAAGAATTGCCTCAATTAATACTTAATTAATAATTATTAAATTAATTGAAATACCTGTAATAGTCTGATTGTGTAATACAAACAAACTGACAATCATCACATTTTGTAACCATAATTCCTCTATGATACAGTCGTTCCATTGTTGGTAAAATACCAAAAGCTTCACCCATAGTTAAAGTTAAATTCTCTTCACCGGGTATTCGAACTTCAACACAACCATTTACCAAAACTGACCAAGAATCTAATTCTTCACCATCATTCATCACAATAGTACCAGCTTTCTCAACAACAGCAAACACCATTACAGAACATAATGCCCGACGTACAGCCAATGTCATATTTGTAAAAGCTTTCAAATGTTGTGTAAATTCTAATAATGTTTCAATATCATCTTCTGTACGTTCTGTTGGTTCTTTTTCAAGACAATCACGAACACGGTCGCGTACCGTCAAACTCTACAATAATATCAAAAATAATTATAAAATAAAATAAAATAAAATAAAATAATTAAACAACATACATCCATGCTTTCAGCCAAATCATCATCTTCATCACTGTCAACTATACTCTCAACAAGACCGGTTAAATCGAGCTCATCTCCATCGAGTTCTGAATGTGTGGATGCCATCGTATCTGAACCACTATAAGCTGAACTAGTATCAGATGAATGTGAACCACGGCTACATTTGTGGTATAGATTGGATCTCATCAAATTTTGACCATACTGTGAAAAAAATCAATAAAATCATAAAAATCAAACATAATAAAACAAGATCACAAATTAATTAAACATACAGTGTCGTCGTACATGATGCTGACCGGACGATGTTGTGAATGATCCATTAATGGTGAATTTTGTACTCTTCTATTTTGTTCAATATCTGGATAATCAATCTGGAACAGATAAAAAAAAAATCAAATAATTTCCATCAATTTTTTTTCTATTTAATTGTATAAAAATATGAAATACTTCAGCTTGTTGGATAGTTCTAGGCCATGAAAAAGATTGTGCCCGTAGGCGTCGTTTTTTCCGCATTGTTACTTTTTCAAATGAATGGAAAACGGAATTTCGTCGAGAAATTGTAATGGAACATCGTTTCTCTGGAGGTAATCTCTCGATTTCAAAAGCCGTACGAGCAGCGTGCTTTAACATTGTTCAAACGAAAACAACAAACTATCAACTGAATATTTTTGAACGTTACAGTTATTTTTTCCCCAGTTTCCTTCCGGAACTGATAAACACAATTTTGATTAATGATAACAACCAACAAAAAATAAAGAAAAACAACAATTCTCTCCCCTCCATTAGAATTTTGTTCAAATCAAATCTAACCAACGTTCATTGTGAAAACTTCAACAAACATACATATAATGGTGGAAAAGTTTTCAAATTAAATCTCGGTAGATTTCTTGTTCATAAGGGATAGAAACAAAGTTGATTTGATTAAATTTGCCAAATTTTATGAACTGTAATGGATTCGGATCAAAAACAAACACAGGAAAACGAAAATGACAACAATAGGAAGAATTCAATTTGGTAGAATTATAAACAATTGGCCTACATTTTAATTATTAATCCAACAATTCAAACAGGTCGTAGTAATAAATGTGGGGTAAAAGGTCGAAGGTTGATTGTAATTCATTTATATTACGTTGCTAATAGAAACACCGCCCCCAATTCCAAACAAATCTCCTCCTGCCTATCAGTTAATTGAATTCGACCTTATTAATTATTGTTGTTTTATACTAGAAACAACCGCAATATTCTTATCAGAATTACTAATTGGCGCCATATATGTAATTCATCATCATTAAACAATGATACAATTATGACGAAAGAATGATTTTACAACCTCTTCCGTTAAATAATTGTTTGTTACTTACCACAATCATCTCTGACGGTTCAAGAACAAAACAAACATTTTGACGGCGAGCACTGCCTCCCGTTCTTTTACCAAAACTGTAACAAAAACAAATAAAAATACAATTTTTGTTTTGTTTTTTTTTGGTGAAAAAATTTTAAAATACTGTTGTATTGTTCGATTTTCATTCCAGCATAAACTTTAGAAAATCAACGGTTAGATGATGTTCACCCGAATAAAGCCTTTCATGTTCACTACTACACCACCCTTTTATGTTTTTTTTTCCTTTCTAAATCACAATGAAACTGTACTGTTGTTGTTATCATCATCATAAGTCTCCCTTTTCAGTTTTGTTAACAATATTCACAATTTATTTCTAGTAAATTTTAGATAAATGTAAATATGTCTTTCTCTATTTCCTCTTGTGTTTAACACCAACTGGGATTGTACGATTAACAACTGCTGTTTTCTATAACAATTATCTCATGTTGTTGTTGTTGATGAGAATGTAGTTATTAACATGAAACGTGAGAGAAAATTGAGCACAATTGTTGTGAAAAGAGAGAAAAGTCTCATATACATAAATACAACAGCCCCCCCGGAGGCTACAAGCTAAATTTCTCTTTCCGTCCTAGTTTTTAATCTCATTTAACTCAAACTCTTATCATTAATATTTAATTTTAACGAAAAAAAATAATATTAATGTTTTATATAGTATGTAGTGGAGACATCGGTGTCATCGCCGCCGCCGCCGCCGCCGCCACAACCACCACCACTTATCGCTACTAGTCTCCCTTGGGTCTTCCATTACTGATTAAGATTTGCCCTTGACATTTGAATGTGAGACGTAAAGGGGCGTTATAATTGTGGCTTTAATACATTCAACCTTCATTCATCAGTAATGTTCCTCTTTAAAAACGTCCCTGTTATCCCTAACAACAGGCTATCTATATCAATTAGTGGCTAGTTCCCTTCCGTCCACACAATAGAAGAATAAACTGTTTGTCTTTTAAGCTTGCATATCAATTTTTAAGTAAAAAAATTAAGTTTAAATTATTCCGTACCACCTGTATCATACGCATTCTCGTCTCTTTTACTTGATACAACTTATAGAATAGACAGAGAAGAAAAAGATAAAGAAGAACAACTAAATTATTATAATGCCCATCTTATCGTTTCTATACCATAAGATGAATGTTGCTCCTTTTCCTCTCTCATATTTTCCTTCACTCCGATCGTTCTTCTTCTATCCATCTATCTAATATTAAAAGTTGAAAACCTACAGTGAACTCTCTTCTTCTACATCTACATGAAAGGAATTTATAAAATTTACATTTTAATTATTGTAATGCGCTTCTTTCTATCGGCCTTGCGGCCAGAATGGCCTTTTCGTGGTCGTTCACCATGCATTGTTCGCAATTACAACATAACACCAAATCGATCCGTGTTAATTCTATACGCTATAATCAATTTTTTTCTCTCTATTTTTTTGTTAGAACAACACCTATAATCATCAACCAAAAAAGAAAACAATCTGAAATCTTTTTTTCTTTTTAATCTAAATTATTATCAGGGTGTGGCGACAATATTAATCATTTGTTTTAATATAGATTTATAGAAGGGCGTCACGACGCATCCCTAGAATTTCCAATCAAGTTTATTTTAACCATCACAACCCACAGCAATACTCTGTCAAAGATCAACATTAAAATTCAATATAAAACAATATTGAATACAAAGCACAAAAAAAAATGAATAATTTCAATGTTGAGCTGCGGGTCATATCGGATTTTATTGGGTTTTTATCAAAGGCTATTTACTATAGTTATCCCATGATGACTCATAATTTTGGATAGGTCATCATGGCACTACTATACATTTTGATATTTAATGAATACAAACCTATTCCAATTCGAATATAGAGAGATTACACAAGAAATTGTTTCGTAAACTAAATAGGTAGATGTAAAATAGTCTTGAAGCTGATATCTTTTAAAAATTCACACAGTATTTAACTGCACGAATAAAGTGGGTGTTATTTCCTTTCCCTTTTTACAAATCATCTATATTATAACTAGTAGATTTGATATAAAGTTTGTTCCTAGATAGCCACAATTTCGCATAAGCGGTTTGATGCTCAGTGATTTTTGCAACGATTCCCCCTAACTGATGATAGAAACGAACCTCACACAATCAGAAAATTGATTGAATTATCCCTTAATGATAACATTTGACCTTATATACATGGTTTTATTGTTATTATTATTTTTTAACCCTCATTTAATGTGAAATTTCGTAAAGTCAAAGTTCAATGTGCTAACGATTGATCGATTTACATAAATTATTGAAAAACACATATTACATATCGTGTATAATTAACAATAATAAGTACCCAGAAAACACTTTTACACAATCAAACAATAATAATAATAATAATTCATTATGAAAATGTCGAAAATAAAATTTAAAAAAAAAAAAACTGGTTAGGATTATTACGTAACTAGTTGCTCTCTGATCAAAACTTACACCAACAAAACAACTTTTGCTTTTCGTAATAAATATTTGTTAATAATAAATTCAAAATAACGCAGATCTTTTCTTTGAAATTATTATTATTATTATTTATAATACTTATACATGAAAAAAATAATACTACTACATAATAATTGTTTATTAATTTAATGCAATTATAATAATTGCATCATGGAATATTTTATTTAAACAAAAATGACTTATTTCCATGGTATGTTTGTATGTATGTATGAATAAAATAAATTGTTATTGTTGATAAAAGACAATTTCATAAAAATCAGCAATAATCCACATAGATTTGGACATTGATCGCCTAGTTTTTGTCGTTTTTTCTTTCAAATATCCTGCATAATACACATATATATGATGGGTGTTGCAGGAAATGATTCACGCTATATGAATAAGAACTATTGGATTTTTTTTTTCGTGTAGAAAAATAAAATAAAATATTATTTATTTATATATTTAATACAACAACATTCATCTTTATCACTATAAAAGATTGATAACGTAATTGATAAATCTGTATAGCATATTGTAGCGGAAGTTTTTACAGTTTCCGGTTGCATGTCTGCAATTTGCAGTTTTTTAAATTATCATTTTTTTTACTTCAAAATAGAGAAGAAACTTCCGGTTTCTCGTACTAATTCAGGCCTCTCTAAATCATCCATATATTCACACGGATGCCTCTTAGATTCTTTCCATATAAAACATCATCATCATGTCTCTGTTTACAATCAAAAGAATGATTGATTCCGTGTCTCTTCTTTAATTTAATAAATCCATTGGTCAGTTGTGATATTATGTGTGTATTTATTCATATTCATAGTAGTTGGTGATGATAAGACGACCAAATTCTATACGTAATTATTATCAATTATCAAACTCTATTTATAAAATGATGTATGTATGTATGTATGTATAGAGGACTTGAAACTCTATTTCCGTTTTCTAACAGAATATAGCAGATGATGACGTCAACTCTTATCCGTTAGCTGTCATATCATTATATGGGTTGAATGGAGACAGACGTCGTCTCCTAGTCATCTATTCGAACGAAAACCAATGATGATAACAACCAACAACAACAACAACAACAACAACACAACCACATTGATAATGTGGGTGGATGGTGGTAGAGATGGTGATTGTCAGAATCAAAAAATTATGAATTCAACCACAAAAATTCATGGAAAAATCATCAATTCAATTTAAATATTAATTTTGTAGATTAATATTGTTCCGGTCTTTCCGGATATTGATCCAACAATGTTGGACAAGTCTTGCGCACCATCATCAACAACACACAAAATACCACAATCACAATATTTAATTTTTTTTAAACAAAACGACTTTCTAATTAATTTTTTTAATATAAAGAAACTGGAGTTGAAAACAATAGAATTTCGTGCATAATTTATGTATACACACACATACACACAAATCAATTCCTGGTAATTATAGAAATTCTACCCTCGCTATGAACTATTTCCAGTATAATTTTCAATAAACGTAAATAAACAGTTGAAATTAAATTAAAGCCAATCGTGATCTTGCTTAAATATTAAGTGAAAGCAATAGTAGTTTCTTTGATGTAGAAGATATGGCAATTAATTTCAAAGAAATAAAACAACAAATTATTGATTATGATGTGTGAATATAAAAAGAAAGTTTCCTTTTTTAAATTCTATTATTGTTTATTATTAATTAATAAATAATAAATAAATAATACGGATCAATCAGAGCGTAACCGTTTGCATAAAAATAGACAACTGTTGATATTTGATCAACAAATCAAATAAATGGCTTATTCTAATGATAACTCTATACACGATAGACCGCATTCAAAACCGTTATCCTCAACCATCAGAATGTTGATACTACAAAAAAAAAACCAAATAATGCCGCTACAGTTGGTATCCTCGAATGTACACACAATTTTTATTTTTATCTTATTTCATTTTTCCTTAATCTCATCAAAGAAAAAATGAATAAATATACAGAAGAATTTGTTTTCAACGACTCAACCGCAACAACTATAATGATGATAGAAGACAAAAAACAAATAAATTCTTCATTCATTCATTTACTCATTCATTAGTGTAGTTTGTAGTTCACGGTGGTGTAAACGATGTAACAACAATCCGGATGTATTTCTTCAATATAGTGGACGATGACGACAACAGTTTCCGTTAAACAAAAATAAATAAATATTAGGAAATGGTTGTTTTTGATAACAAAAAAAAAACAATAACATAGGGATGATTAATTACTATATAATCGATAAAGCATGACGCATTCGTAAATTATTTTAATTATTGCATTATCATCAATTTGCGTGAATTGTTAAAAGCCGACACAATTGACAATTTCTTCCAATTTTTTTTTTTAATAAATTTCAACTGTTCTTGACACATTTAACGTTAACCGTATTTTTTTTGTGATGCCAAATTGCGACCTACTCTGTGCTTCTTTTTTCGGCTTCATTCACATTATTTTGATTTATTTTTAGAGATTTTCAATTTTTCCACACAATTTGTTATTCTTAAAGCGATCATCCATTAACAACAACAACCGAAAAAAAAAATGATACATCCGGTTGATTTTTTTTTTATTCAACAATATTTTTGTTTTCAAATTTGAATGTTTTTGAAAATAATGGGAATATTTTGAGGAAAAACAAGAATTATGAACTACTATATATGTGGATGATGAAAACGATTTCCGTTTTAATATTTTCACACAGATTTGGCAACAAACTTGTTTTGTTAGTTTTAAGAAATTTCTGTTTTTTCTATAAAACGACCGTTGTCGATTGTCGATAATAATTGTAAACTGTTGGGATTAAAAGCACATAGGCTACATTTAATTTTTCAAAAATAAGACTAATTAACTCGATCTTTGTCGTACTTATTGGGAAGTCCCACCTACCGAATCTGACATTATAAGGAACTACAACTTATCCTGCTAGAAGCGATTGCCACTGTTGTAAAAGATATTTTTCGTGAATCGTGATTCAACTAATTAATAAAATAATTACACCCCATTTTTGTACACAACAGTCGTACTTGTTGTATTCTTCAAAAGACCATTTTTCTGTGA
>JAZBGY010002051.1:0-13848 GCA_037414755.1 Lydus trimaculatus
TTCAAATCGTAACCCGATTACAACAACAACAACAAAAACCGTTTAAATTTCTTATTAAATCCAATTATATATTATATAGTTGTGTTGTAATTAAACATTATATTTATAAATTAATTATTTATTGCCATTATAGATCTGATCAACATTGTTATAAATATTTAAAGTATTTTTTTTTTCTATAATAGAAATCAGATAGTAACAAGTGAACAATTATGTTAAACAACATAATTAATTCATTAATTATACAATAAAGAAGGAAATTGTGTGTATGTTTTGCATTTACCTTCTGGTAATCATAACAATTTTTTATTGCATTTCCAAAATTATACGTACATTCACCTTTATAATTATTAACAAGTGCAAAATCACGAAAGAGCCTTGATTGATTCGAATCAAACAAAAACAACAAATTTAATTATTAAAAACAACTATTTTACCATTAATTCTAAAATTACAACTCTAATAATTCTGTTAGCATGGTTATTTATAAAATCTTTAATATAAATTGATTGTTGTTATACACGCGATTGAAATGAGATGAATTGGACAATTTTTGAATTTTTGTATGAAATAGAGAGACTTTCCGCATTCCAAAACGACAACCTTAACCTTAACGTTAACGTTAATCTACGTATTGACGGTATAACAAACGACGGCCTTAAACTTTCTTTTGTTAAGGACAAAAATGTCATTTTATTAATTTATTATTAGTGATCTTGAAGGATGTCTTTAGGCAAAAAAAAGCATCCTCAAACCAACATTTTGCAGAGTCATTTGGAGTATTTTGGAATAATTCCTCAGCAACGTAGAAGAAACTGAATTTGAAAAAGAAATATATTTACGAAATTATTTGAATGTATATTGGTTGAATAGATAAGGAAAATTTTCCTAAAAAAAACAGTAGTATCTCAAACGTAGGTCAAATATACAAAAGGTCAATTTAGACAGTAGCCGCATTAGGTAATACCTCTGACCCACAACACAATATTTTAGACAAACTCTAGATAGATTTGACAGAATAATGATACTAAAAAAAAACTTTCTAACGTTTCTAATGTGATAAGTTATCATACATTAATAGCAAAAATATCTATTTGTACGATAATAAAAAGTTTATTGTTTTGTACACAGCTATATAGAATAAAAACAGTGTGTATATATTTTATTTTATGCCCAATTTTTTCTTTACTTCCATCTCTGCTTTAAATTAAATCCTATTCTATTCTATTCCCATATGGAATCGTCTTTTATTCGAAAAAGATTTATGTCGGTACATTTGCCAGCACTTAATCCATTTTTCATTCTATTTTATTTATCCTTAAGTAATATAAGCACAGTATTTTTATATTCTATTCCTTGTTATGTACTCAAATCGAGATTTACAAGGATTTTTACAAAAAAAAAAAAAACAATTAAAATGCGTCTTCCTGCGCAATCTGAGTCGCTAGATCCAGTTATTGCTGCTTCCGGATGTGCATTTTGAAACATTTGAAGAACTGCGAAAAGGCCAGAATTCCTTAGGTGATGGAAGTCTTACTTTCCCCAATACAAGACTCAAGGCATTAGATAATAACGGAGGATAATTTGGTTGTCTGTTTGTCGCAAAGAAATTTCAAATCTTCCAATTAGCCGTTTTGTGTAACTATGCGGTGTTAGTCTGGTGTTATTAATGTTTTGTAATAATTTGGAATGTTGGCCTTAGGAAATCTTACAATTGGAAATCGAATGTGAATTGCCCGTTTGAAATAGCATGGAACATATTTTTTTTTTCTACTATATCTGTTGTTTTTTCTCTTTCATTTTCTATTATTGCTATTATTATTATTATTATGGTAGTGAATTGTATAAGTGTGTGTTTTTAGAGAGGGGCACCATAACACTAACCGCCCGCACTAACGTCCTTGTCAAGGATATCAACTGCCGTCAACATAATAATCGTAAAAAACAGATACAGAAAATTGAAAAGTGAATGTTGTTGTTGCTATAATAATAATCTGCCACCATCACCATCTAACGTTACTTAAATAACAACAATTTCGTTTTCATTTTTATTTTAGTATTTTAAGGTATTTGAACCATAACATGATCGTTTGTTTTTATATAATTTTGCAACAATTTAAATAAGAAGAAAATAACAGAAAAAGACATCATCGCGCTTACTAACAATAAGATAGATTTATTCGTTTTGTTTCTATCTCTAGGTAGATGAAAGTGAAAAAAGATGTTATACGATCGTTTTATTTGAGAAACAATAATAAAAGTGTTGTTTTTATTGATTTTTGACCCAATAAAGCAACAGTAAACGATATACCTACCGGCATTTTCATCTAGAATAATATTGTCATAAACAATATTTCTTCCAATTTAGGTTTTAGGTTTCCGGTTTTTGTTTGTTTATTATAAAACTGTATATTAAACGAATTTATTCCGTTCAAATCGCTAAAACAACCACACCCAACAACTGTTGCTCTGTCTCCGCCGCCGCTGTTGCTTCTGGTGCTGCTGCTGCTGTTGGTGCGCGCTGCTTAGGCGTATCCTTGATTGTTTATTTTTCTTATTTTTTATTGTTTAATAAATAACAATATTTAATCTCTTGTTGTTTTCGTTCATGTAAATCCGTTCGATATGTTAATTTGATTGTTGTTTAATATTATTATTATACACTTAATATGCTTGTCAGTCCACATTCGCTTGGATAAAATCGATTCGACCATGACCTGCATTTTTCACTTTTTCGAAATGTTTCACTATGTATCGGCCTTTCGAGCAATTTTTGTTGAGAAAGTGTGGAAAAAAAAAGAACAACAATTTTATAATATAAAAGTAACTGTTTTGTTAATTTATCGATTATATACACGGAGTTCCATCTAAAATAGCTCTTCTAACAATTAAATAAAAATAATCATAATTGTAGATCTGTAAAAAATGCTGCATTTTATTGAATGGATGCTAGAAAATGTCGAAATAACCTTCAAAGTGTCGCGAACGCAATCATGAGCATCAATGAAGCATTTGGAGGATTAGATTAGATTTGATTTTAGGGGTCGTTTGACCTCTATAACCTTCCTGAACTGCGATCATAGTTGATCTATTGTTTCTAACCCTCCATATATTGATATCCCAGGAAAGATATCTTTTTAGCAAAACTAACTATCTCTCTGGGAGGACTCTTCGTCAATTCAACAGATGATAGAATCACACTGCCTAGGTGGATGAGTCAAGGCGTCACATAATATGTGTTCACATAGTCTGCATCTCTCACTATTTGGTTTGTCCAGTTTTTTACGATGGTATCTCACATGGCAGTGCCCAGTTAAGAACCACGTTACCAGTCTTCTAGCATGCTGAGACAAATGATCAATAAAATGTTTTGCTTGTCGCATTCCTGGACATTGTTTCCAATGGAGCATTTTCCTGCTCCATTTCTACGCACAAATTTACTGTCTTCTGTGGGTCTTGGCTAGCCCACAGAATGGCTCCGGATCTATGAGCGAAGCCATAGCACCCGTTCTCGCAAAGTCAACGGTTATTTCGTACGAGCAAATCCCTGATGCTCTGGCATCCATGAAATAGATGTATTTAAAAGAGGTACAGCGGTGCAACGAATGCAATAGCGTTCGTTTGAAAAAAATCAATTGAGAAGCATATGCTTTTAAAATGGATCACATGGTCGACTTTGAGGAATCTAATAACAGGCTCCATGAGCACAATTACTGAGAGTGCGTAGAAACAAAAGGGGCCCATTTTTCCACAATTCACAGATTGCTAGTCTGTAGCTGGTATTTCCGGTCCTATCACTAAATGTAGAAAAGTATATTGTACAGAGAAAAAAGGCAGATTTTTTTAGAAGCGACATAAATGCATTTGGATCTCGTTTTTAACCAAAGCCGTACTAATTTGAAATGACGTCAAGCTTTCAAGAAGGTCATCACTCTGCAGTTACCTACTATTTATGGTGCGCAATCACCTCACCTCTCTATGATTGCTCTATAAATTGATTTTGAACAATTTGCTATTCTATCGTTACTATTTTTACTGCGTTGAAGTCAAGTCCATCAAATATAAACAGACAGAGTACACTCTGGAAGCTCACGATATTATTTATTGAATTTAAACCAATTTTGCACTCTAGGCGACACATAATCGAACTTTTTATTGTTTTTGTTCTCCATAAAGTTACCGAAAGCTCTGAACAATCATCTAACTTACAAACAAATCCTTTTTGAAGCGTTCGGTTTGCGTAGGCTTAAATTGAAATTACAACTCCCGTTTGTAAAAAAAAAACAAAAAAAATTGACCCAATTTTCAATCAATTTCAATTCGGTGTTACATTCAATGAGTTAAATAAAGCAGGAAATTGATTCTCTTTTATAATTTTCGATCAGTGAAGAGGTAAACAATGAGAACCTTGAGAACGTTATTTAAATCGATTCATTATTATTAACACAAAACAGTTGTAAAACAGAAGCTTCTTCTTCATGAACGAATTTCAACCTTGATAGAATTTTACTATTTAATATTTAATTAAACACAAAAAAATAATAATAATAATAATTGAATCATCTTTTTTACTTGTAAATCGTCTTAATAAGGAAACATTCATTTTTTTCATCTAATATTGATTCAACCTTTATAAAGATTTCGATCGTCTTTTTTCTCTTATAAAGGTGAAATAAAACGAATTTGGCCTTCTTTCCAAATTTGTTTGTTATTTCTTTTTTTTTCTGTAAATATTGGGAATTTATTACAACTTTCATTTGAGTGGTTGATCAGATATTTGTTAAATACATTGACCTTTTGTAACAAAATAATAATTTATTTTTATAGGAACAATAAACGATAAACGTATAAATATTTTTTTGCAATTAAAGCAAAGGTCTTAAAAATTGTAATATTTTTGTAAAAGCTTTAGAGAATGATAACCTTCACGTTTTTCGTTTTTTTTTTTCTCTGTCTCTCTATAATATAATAATACAAAACAATTAAATATATAAATTATTGTCATTAATCTGGTTATTAAATTAATTAAACTACCGTTAAGTCCAGAAGTAATACGGAGTAAGTCTATGAATTATTCAAATTAAATCAATCAATATAGTCTAGTTGTGAATTATTAACAAAACACGGAAAAAAATTGATTGAATCATCAGGAAAACGAGCCAGTTCTATAACGATAATCAATCTAAAACAGATGCTCGATTTTGTACTGATTCTCCTTGATATATTCCCATATCAAAAACATTCGAAACAGCACAAATTGCTCGAAAATGATTAAGAAATTCTTCTTGTTAAAGTGGGTTTAAGTAAAAAAAAAAACACAAGAAATAAAGAGCAGTAGAATTTAGCATTGACTAAGTTTGCATCAATTAATCAAAAGTCATCAGGTGAGCGACAGATTAGCCTTCAAATACCTATTGAGTAATTTGATGCATTCAATCAATCGTGGAGAGGCTTACAATATGAAAAATGAAGAGCGACAAAAAAAAAGGTCAAGATTGCAAAAGATGAAGCAATTCGGAATGTGTTTGTATTATAAAGATTATATTGTTCTAGTTAGTTTTGGGCATCGATTGATGCCGAGGTTTACCAAATCGACAACAAGAATTTGTATAATGATCCCCAATAATCCAGAAATGTCAGAACCAAATCGATTTACATGTCAATAAACGAAGGAAATGCAATTGCCAGACTTATTGATGAATAGTTGTAGTCGTTTTCTAAATCCTGAAATAAGACTACGGTCAAGTCATTTTATAAATGGGAAATTGATCCAAAACCAGATACCTTCTCGAACTTGCTGAAAGGGAAAAATTTCACGTCACTACCTGACAACACCTCCTTTTCAGTGCGACAAAAACATGGACCTGTTTTGAAGGTATTTCTTTTTGCAACTGGATTACCCCATAATCTAGATTCTAAGTAAATTTGTCGACTCTTGTTTTCATTACTAATTAGAATAGAATTTTAATTATATTATAAATCGCATGTCATTCACCGTCTGATTTATTATGAAACAATAGAAAAAAAACTCAATTAAGCTTTGATGCGAATCGAGGCGTAGCTTCCTTTTGTGCAAACAAACGTCCTTGAATTCCTGAAAATTTTTTCAATCCATCTATCGTAATCATGTCATTATCATTGGTATTTATCAATCATCATCATCATCTTCATTGTCATCGTTGAGAGTGAAATATCGAGTACCAAAACGTGCACAGGTGTGGTACTCACTCAATTGATTGTATGTTTCTCAATCATATAGGGGTGGGTTTTGTGGAACGATCACGAATTGAACATCACACAATTTTGAAATTTATTGCATGTTAATCGGATGAATTTGATAAGTTATTGATTTGTGTTCTTAATGCCTACTTATTGTAGAGCCAATTGGGAAAAGTATCTTACGAAACAGTCTTTGATAGTAGAGAAAAAGTAACAAGAAATCGACATTGTAATCGTGATACTTCACATCTTCTAAAGTTTTCTAAGAGTGAATTATTTACGATGTAGATTTATCGTAGTGAATAGAAACTGGATCTTCTTCTCTATGTCAACATGAATCATTTACATAAGAGTCAAGAGAATATAGCCTTATTTTAAACAAATAAAATTTGCATTTTGTAGGAATATTGTAAAGAAAATGTTAGAATTCGTGTGGATATTTATGTAAAACAATTCAAATTCAAAACTTATCAATTTTAGGTATAATTTCTAGTGATAAGAAGCTCTAATTTCATAATTTCAGGCGTTTATAAATAATTTTTTTTATTGTTGTAAATACATATGGAAATAACAAATATCAACACGAAATTATCGTTTGTTTAGTTGAGTGTTATCTATTGTCAACCATTCACGCTATAAAGATTGATTTATCAACATTCAGATTTTATTGTTTGGCCCAATAACATTTATAATCAGTCTAAAATGGCTTGACTAGAACGTATTTAGCGCCCTCTAACGATTAGATAGAAGAAGATAGATACACAAGTATGAGTCATCTTTGTCCTGGGATGATATCTCACAGAATTAATCAATAAACGAATAGATTGCAATTGAAACCGTTTTATTTGCTTTTAATTTAGAAAATTCAATTAAAAACTAATTTAATAATCAATCAAATTTCGTATAGCCTGTAGACATCTCCATTTATCAGGTAGATAAAACGGTTCAAAAACATGTGGAAACGGCGTATCAAAGCCTGTAACTCGAACAATTGGTGCTTCTAAATGAAGAAAACACTCCTCCTATAAAACGGAACATTACCATTTATAATAAAATTGATGTGTTATGCTTGTTACCTGTATAGTTGCAACTAATTCAGCACCAAAACCGCTAGTTAACGGCGCCTCATGGGCTATTAGCGCTCTCTTCGTTTTCCTGACAGACTGGAAAATCATTATTACCAAACAATTATTGTAATTAGTTGATGATAGATCCATCATTACCTGACAAACTGTATCTTTATCCCATGGTAGGATCGATACAAGATCTATAACTTCACACGATATGTTGAATTTCGATTTTGCTAATTGTGCCGCTTCTAATAAGACATGGACTTGAGTGCCCCAACCTATTAATGTTACCGTGTCGCCTAAAAATACATTTATCGCAGATTAGTTTAAATATAACGACTTTGGTTAGGTTGTGATAGCTGTTTCATTGCTCTCATACATTACAACGTGGGGGAATGGCAAACAGAGTAAAACAAATCACCTGGATGAACAATATCAGCTTTACCGATCGGTACAACATATTCTCCTACAGGTACTTGTTCAACAGCGCCACGATATAAAGTTTTCGGTTCTAATACAAGACAAGGATCAGGATCACGAATGCATGATAGTAGCAATCCTTTAGCTTTTATTGGACCTCTTGGAACAACAATCTGCAAATTTAAACCAAATTTCATCTTTATACTGCCATTCAAACAGAAACGTAATTAAAGTTGTCTATATTCAAATTTTCATATATCAAAACGAACCTTTAATCCAGGCGTATGGGCGAAATACGCTTCCGGACTTTGTGAATGATACAACCCTCCATGTCCTACCGCACCACATGGTGCCCGAACTGTCAGACTACCACAATCAAATTCACCACCGCTTCTGTATCGCATTTTGGCCGCTTCATTCACCAACTGAAAATCTAAATCTTAATTGTTTTTTTCCTTTGAATCCCCCAATTTTACTGACTTGATCAAAAGCGGGAAAGATATAATCAGCAAATTGTATTTCAGCAATTGCTGTTACACCCATATTAGCAACACCAATTCCAAAACCGACAATACCCTGTTCACATAATGGTGTATTAAATACACGTTCAACACCGTATTTTGCTTGTAAGCCCATTGTACAACGGAATACACCACCGAATGCTACATCCTCACCGAAGATTAGCGCTGATCGATCCGCATTCAGGGCAATGTCGAGGGCATTGTTGATCGCTTGGAACATATTCATTTTGGCTTTTTCACCTGTAACAACAATATTCAAACAACCAGTTTGATTGTAGTTTTTATTACGTTTTTAATGTTTAATTTTTACCTTCGACAGGTGATTTGTTATCAGGCGTGTAAACAAAATGCGATCGTTTATTGATCACGCCATTTAATACATTGACATCATTTCTGATATATCGTAAACACGCATTACAAATTTTATTTAATGCCATTCTTTCCTCTATAAAATTTACACAATTATCACTAGATTTCTTGTCAATATGGAAAACACCACGAACACTGTTATCAATTTATTAATTTTTGTATGGTATTACGTCTACTGCGCATACTTAATCAGTTTTAAAACATTAACAATAATTTAAAATTTACTATTATACCCAGATTTTTGACCTTTATGCTCTCTCATTATCATAATTGTATTGCATTAGGTTTAGTATTTGTGGAAGATGGGGGGCGACGATAACAAAATGTTGTAATTTTTAAATAAACAAGATAATACGCAAATATAAATCAAACTGCCATTTATTATAGAAATAATAATAAATAATAATAATAATAGAAACTTATAAAAATAGTTTAAATGTAAATATTAAATATCCAGTGTTTCCGGTAGTTCTTCAATCGTATCGTCCGGTTGTCCCTTCAATCTAGCTATCTGTGAAAGTTTATTTAGAAAAAAAACAAAATATGGTAGTACTTAAATCTTGGAATGATCTATACAAACTCACTTCTTTTTGTAGTGTTTTCTCTTTTTTAGCAGCTCGATGCATTAATACTCGAACTTTATCCAATAATTTATTTTTCTGTTCCAATTGTTCTTCTAATTCTTTTAATTTGTTTACACTATCTGAATTTTCAGCAATTTTCAATTCTTTTAATTCATTTTGTAAATCTGTAATTTTCTGTAAACTCTCATGATATTGTTCTTTAAGACGTTGATAATCTTCACGTAATTTATCATTAGAAATCTAAAATAAGAATTATTTGTATAAATTGGGATTTTTCGTTTATGATAATTGATGAGAGAGAAATAGAAAAATCGAAAATTACACAACGTTCAGGATAGGGACGTTTACCACTAACCAAACGTTTATTTTCAACTTGTAACTTCTCTACTACACGTTTCAAAACGAAAATCGTTCGTTCTAATTCAGAAATTTTCTTTGATGTTGCTCGTGGATCTGTTGTTGACAGTTCTTTACTGCTACCATCATCATTAATATCTTTTTGAACGTTTTCATTTTTCAATACTTCAATATAACTATAAAACATTTTATTTATTGCTAAATGTATACTCAATCACATGGAAATTGCAACACCAAGAAGCGGTAGGAATTTTGACCAAAAGCTGTCAGGAACATTTCCGGGAAGCGATTGATTAAAATTTTAAAGCAAATCAACAAAATATAACCATAATTTTTATTAATAATGGGTTGGTCCCCCTTATTGGTTACACATTCTCCTTCTCTTCGTGTCATCGTTTCTATCAGATGGTCGATTTACTATTGAGGTATTGTGCCCTAGGCAACCTGTAATGCGTGTTGTAGAGCTTGCAGTGTCTGTGGAGGCTGCAGCAGGTTCCTCAGACTTAAATCAGCCCACAGAATGTCTTGCAGTATGAGAACGGGCATTATCCGGCTGGAAAAGTGGATCTTTCAATTGCCCAAGAAATGGAAGAGTATGGGGTTCTTCCACCTCATCCACATATCGCTGGGCGGTCATATTGCCCCGGAGGAATACCAAACAAGACCTACTCCCTACAGTTTGGTGCACAGGCCTCGCAACAGAAGATTCAACATTCGTCTGACCCTCATACGTCCATTATATGCCTCACTGGGTTCCAGTGCAATCGTAACCTACACCACTGTCGGTATTGATCTGTTAATGGTAACACAAGATGTGGTCGATACGATTACAAGCCGAAAGCTCTGATTCTGACGTAAACCGTTCGAAGGGTTACAGGACGACCTTTGTGAGCTAACCATTGATCAGCAATTGATCTGGTACTGGAGAATCGGTCTCTTGTTGCCATAAGACGAAGATAGTGGTCCTGCAACTAATTTGTTTTTCTTGGCTCCTCTTCTGCGACGTTCTTGACCCTCCCTAGTTCATGCCTAATAGCAGCAGCACTTGATGGTGGATGGTGAGCGATATGAATGAAATTTTAATCAATTGCTGCTATCTTTTAGTAGTTAAACGTTTCTGACAACTTTGGTCAAAAAATTCCTACCCCCTTCTTGGTGCTGCAATTTCCATGTCATTGAGTATATAAAGACGCAACATAATAGATACCTTTCTAAATGTTGAATTTGTTCACGTAAATGTGGTGTTTCTTTTTTGAATTTTTCTAAATCTAATTTTAAATCGAGATTTTCAGCTTCTAATGATAGATTTGTTTTTTGTAATGTTGTTATTGTGTTTTGTAAACGTTCAATTTCTGAACGCATCTCAACAGGACCCTGTAACAGTTATAAAAATAGGTGGCACTCTACAATTGACACGATTAGCCCATATGCAAAGATATAAACAATATTTTTCAAAACAGAATACGGTGCTCTTTCGTCCAAATTGCACTTCATATGTCAACATAAGTTTGTTACAAGGTCTTTAGTTGCAGCATGTTTAATAATGAAAAGTTTAAAAGACAAAAAAGAATAGACGCTATACGAATGTAGGTAGATGCGGTACTATCTTACAAAGAAATAGAGGATGATAGGAACTTTCTTTTTAACAATCTTTGAAAAGCGTTTGAAAATAATATTGCGCCAAAAAGAGTTTAGGATCGTCGATTTTTAATCCACTCCACTCGAATACCGTTCGACACCGTTTGTTCTACACGAGAGGTATACGTCAAACGCATGTGGTTGACGCTCGAAAAACGAACGAAATTTCAGATTCTTCCATATTTCGTCCATATCAACCGGACCGACTTAACTTTAAAATAGTAAACGACAACATATATTTAGGTTGACCGATTTCAAACACACCGAGTATAAATTAATTTCACAAATCAGATAGAGGTAATATTGTCACGGAATACATCGAATATCATACCAAAATTTGTAAGAGAAAGTTTTCCTACTTTAAGAAGATGAAGCATAGTGAAACGATTTCTCTAATTTTACATTTTCTAAAAAATTGCATTGTATCGCGCCAGACAGCCAATTTAAAAGTTTGATAGTTTACCGGAAGAAAAAAATCAATTAGTGATTATGTTGTTAATAATTTTGAACAGTGTTCTTGTGATTGTTTACCTACTAATGTGGACAACTTTCTATATTGTTTATTTCATAAACGATAGGATTTTTTTAAACGGTGTCACTAATAATCTAGCATTAACAAAGATTTTATTATGAACCATCGACTTTTGGGAGAAAGTTGTCTATGGTTATGGGAAATTTCTATCTCCAATAGGCTACATAGGGACGACTGCTTCTCAATCATCACAATATTGTGTGTGTCAGTGAGTGAAATCAAACAAACAAACAAACAAACAAACAATACAAGAGTATGGCGAATTCTCTCCAATTAGTGTTGAGTTTTCTAACAATATTTTTATTAATTTACGTTTATTTTAAAAAATCGTTTAAATACTGGAAGAATCGTAATGTGCCACAATTAAATCCAATATTTCCATTTGGTGATATGTTCAAACCGATATTTCGTCGTCAAAATATGGGGGATAAAATTAAAGAAATCTACGATGAAATGAAACAAAATCATTATAAATATGTTGGTTTATATTTTTTTAGTCGTAAAGCATTTCTACCATTAGATCCAATTTTAATTAAAAAAATCTTAGTACAAGATTTTCAATATTTTAATGATCGTGGTATTTATTATGATGATGAAAATGATCCAATTAGTGCACATTTATTCTCATTATCCGGATTGAAATGGAAACATTTACGAATGAAATTAACACCAGCTTTTTCACCACAGAAATTAAAATTTATGTTTAATACAATATTAAATTGTGGCATTGAAATGGTAAAAATACTTGAAGAGATAACGTTTGATAAAGGAAATGTTGAAATTAAAGAGATTCTAGCTAGGTACTATTCATTTTTATTGATCTATAGAGACAGGATCGTAATTTCTTGGGCCCCCAAATCTTAAAACGTTTCAAACAATATACAAGTTGAGACATTTCATCTAGGAACATATAGGACAGTCTTGGGAGTCGGTAATTTTCTTTTCAATTCAAACGAAGGCTATAAGGCTGTCCCGGTTCTTGTAGTTTCTCCTATGTTCCTAGACGACTTGTCGCAACTGGTATAGTCTATCCCATGTATAATTGTTTGTGAATTAAACTAGAAAACCATCTTAATAGAAAAAGTGTTAGTGATTTGTCTCCAAATACTGTATAATGCCCGTTTTCTCCTATTTCCAAATAACTCTTACGATCACTTCAATGGTCAGAAAATAGTCTACTTGTTGTGACGTTTTCCTGGTAACAATTCCCAAATAAATGGAATATAAGGATCTCTAACACATTCATTGTATTTGTAATTCTATCTTCTGCTATGTTCCTGTAGTATAAATTGGATTGTAATTCCAGATATACAACAGACGTGATAGGATCATGTGCCTTTGGGATAGAATGTAATAGTATGCGTAATCCCCATGCTGAATTCCGTCTTATGGGACGTAGGGCATTCACACAAACAATTAATGATCTATTAAGAATGATAATAATACGTAGTTTTCCATATTTAGCGAAATTATTAAATTTTGGTGTTTTTACAAGAGATGTAACAAAATTTTTCCAAAATGTTGTTAATGATACAATCAATTATCGTGAACAAAATCATATAAAACGTAATGATTTTTTACAATTATTAATTGAATTAAAAAATAAAGGAAAATTGGAAGATGATGATGACAATAATAATAATAATAATAAAGAAGCGGAAATGGCATTAACAATAGACGAAGCGGCAGCACAAGCTTTCATTTTCTTCTTGGCTGGTTTTGAAACAACATCAACAACCATCAGTTTTGCTCTGTTTGAAATGGCTAGAAATCCACATATAAGAACAAAAGCATATAAAGAAGTTGATAAAATATTTGAAAATTATCAAGGCAAATTAACCTATGAAGCTATAATGGAAATGTACTATTTAGAAACTGTAATATTAGGTTGGTAACAATTATTTAAAATTTCCTAATTATAAAGGATTTCAAGATAGAAAGTTTGTGAAACTATAATATAGAATTCTTCTATCTGTACAAAACAGGGTTAATCAAACAAAAACTAATGTTAGTTAGAAATTAGATTACATAGTCGTTAGAAAATCCATACAGAAACTAGAAATTCCAACGAAATGACAATTCCTGATATTTCAGTAAATTTGTAAACTTTTATGTAAATTTAACAATTATACAGGATG
>JAZBGY010002052.1:0-13842 GCA_037414755.1 Lydus trimaculatus
ATACAGGTGGTGATTAAATAATTAATAATTATTATATCTTATGTACGAGAAAGTTCATTAAAGGGTAAGCATCAATTGATGTCGCTATGGTTTAGTATTTTTTGAGACGGTCAAAGAGGCAAAAACCGGACCATTTTAGAATGCGCGACTTATGGGCGACCTGGTACAGATGAAATTTCCTGAAAATTATTTTACTTTAATTTGAAAAATATATTCCATGGGGCTGCTTAAATATACGTTTGCACAAAGGCGCTCTTTACCCACGGGGCGACACTACATTCATGTTACTCAGAAACTCCTTCTAAAGTATGCCTAAGCCAAGCATCGAAACTTATTGAGAAAAATCAGCAATATAGTATACTTTATAAGTTATAAATTGTGTTACAATTATAATATGATTTGTTATAAAACTTATAAATAATAATTTATAACAAATTATAACTTTAAACACAAATTTGAACTGTGACGATAATATCGTTTTTCTCGGCTGTGTTCGTATCTTGACGTAAATAAAAACGTAGCATACTATATACCGTTCATACCGGTAACTAGCAACGAAAGTAACGAAATAACAAAATAACGAGGTGTGTCAGAGAGTAACGATACGTTACTTCGAGTCTGGTGAAATACTCGTTACATAGTAACGAATACATACGATTTGTTACAGGACTAGTGCAGATTGGTGCAGATCAGAGACTGATTGGTTGCAACAAAGATAGCAATTAGCAATCGTCTTTTACCATATATCAAAAAGAAAAGGAAAGAAATTGCTTTTTTACTTTCAAGGTCGTTGGAATGTTGATTTGAGGTTATGTTGTTTTTGTTTATTGTTATTGTGGAACGTTTTTTAACAAAAAGTTGAATTAAAAGAAATGTCTGCTGCCTCTGATGTTAATTTGAAGCAAAGTTTGCGTAAATTAGAATTTCCATTATGTGCCAAAGAGGCTTTAAATAAAATTGGTAATAATTAATGAATAATCCCAAAAATTCTAAATTGTTGATTTTTTTTTTTCTGATTTAAGGTGAATTAACATGTGGCCGTATTACAAGCATAAAGAACATGGATTTAGCTTTAGATTTAATGTCTGAATTTATATTTTTTGAAGTTGATCGTCGTGGTAATAAACGTACAACCCCATTAACACCCCTATTAGAATTACAATTATTAGAGATATTATTTGAATATTTCAATAATAATATGATGAATGAAGCGGCAAAAAATACAGTATTTCTATCATTGTTTAGTGGTACAACTGCATTACAACGTGCTGGCATCTTAAGCAAATTAGTATCGTTAGCTATTGGTATACCATCAAATCACATATTGTTATCAGCAAGTACATGGATGCAACAATTGGGTAATACATCGGCAAATAGTTGTAAACTAGCTGAAGCCATCGTACATGATTATTTTCATTTAATACCAAGCGCTTCAGATAGGATGCGATCATTGCCGGATGTTGCACCTGAATTCACTGCAAATCTATTAACTGCTATTGCTGAGAATTATTACAATTTCAACAGTAAAGAGCAAATCTATCCATCCAAAATTCTACTAGAAACGATAACATTATGGGTAATTTGAGATAAACCTTTCAGTTTATTATAAAGAATAAATGTATTTTTTTAAGATTTCCAAGAATAATTCGCTGTGTAGTGCTGCACAACAGAAACAAGTCGCTTTACCACCTGGAGCAATTGCAATGGAAGCAACAACAGCAATAGCCGGATTGATACGATGGTGTGTTCTAGCATCATTATGTGGACAAACAGATGAATTATATGGTCATTTGCATTTAGCATTACTAAACAGTGTATTGGAAATACCACCAACGAATCCACCTAAAGCAATTTGTGCACAAAATTTGTCCAGTCCTATACGGCATATTATTCTAAATCAAAATAAAACGACAAATGATTGTTTACAAATTGCTCTAGATCGGTATGCACAAGCTGTACAAGTTGCAATATCTGTTAAATGTGTTTATGGGAAAATTGATGATTTGATATCTCAACTTGAACAATTACCGTACAATAAATTAATGCAAATTGTGATAAATACGCATAAAGAACGTAAATAGTTTATTTTTAATTACTTGTTTTTTATAATAATAATAATAATAATAATAATAATGATAATAAAACAATTAAAAAGGTTTAAATTGTCGCAATTTCTTCATTGCATCAATTTTCTCTTTTGATTCTTGGAAACTTTTCCTTAATGCTGCGATTGTTTGCATTTTTTGTTCTTTCAATTGGAACGTATAGAAATTCTTCAATTCTTTCTTCTTTGTTTTCAGTTTATTTTTCTCTAATAATTTATTTTCAACACTCTCTTTCCGTGACAGACCAGGATTACGACCTTTTCGTGTTACAACAGTCCAACCATCTTCATCTGTTGGATCACTTTCTTGTATTTTTTCGATTTTCTCCGATTGATCGTAATTTTTCATAAATTCATCAATTTCTTCCTCTAATTTCGCATGTTTAATTATTGATTTTTTATATAAACGTTTCCATCGTTGTAAACCTGTAGGTATTGTACATGTTTCATTGCACACAGGATCTAAATGTTTCAATTTTAATGCTTTTTTCAAGCTTTCTTTTTGAATAAACACAATATAACCTATTTGATAGTTTGATTTAGATTCATTTGACGAAAAGGTATTTTCTTGAATAAACACTTTTTGTATTTTTCCAACACTTGAAAATAGTCTTTTTAGACGTAATTTTGTTACATATGGTGGTATATTTATGACGAAAAGTGTCCGTCCAGGTGGTTTCTTTTCATCAAACTTCTTTACAGAATGTTCTTTTATAAACAATTGATGATCGATTGTTGAGTCTTTCGAGAAACGTAGAGGCAACACTGGTAAAAGTAGAAACAATCAATTATCGTAAAGATTTGTTAATTTTATCGGTAATTACCTGTGAAATCTTCAGATTTACTCATCTTGTTTAGATGACAAAGGCATGTCGTAAAGTGAGGTTATAGAAACAAAAATGGAAGTGGCTAAAGCCCCACAAGCAATATATTCTGGAATGCTAACCGCTATGCCCACAAGTTAAGCCCTAAAGATCAATAAATGGATCACTTATGCGTTTAAAACTAAAATACTCTTATAAGCGTGTTTTTAGGTGTGAAATGGAACAGATTTTTTCAAATTTATCTTGAGATTATCCAATGAAGCCTTCCAAACTGTATAGATTTCGGTGCTTAAAGCTACGTTTGTCAAAAATAACATAACCTCAATTTCTAATAATCTGTTTTGCTTGAATTTTTCAAAATTTGTTAATCTTCTAAAATCCTAATGGTTATAGCAATTGGTTTTGAAGGTAGTGCCAATAAATTAGGTATTGGTATTGTAAAAGATGGTCAAGTCTTATCCAACTGTCGTAAAACCTACATTACACCACCGGGTGAAGGTTTTCTACCGAAAGAAACAGCCGAACATCATCGTAAAAATGTTTTATCCGTTTTAAAAGATGCGTTAGATAAAGCTGCAATTAAACCAGAACAGATTGATGTGATTTGTTATACAAAAGGTCCAGGAATGGGTGCACCATTAGCTACAGTTGCTATTGTAGCACGTACTGTTGCACAATTATGGAATAAACCATTATTAGGCGTTAATCATTGTATAGGCCGTATCCTTTAATTATTTTCATTGATTACAAATAAATAATTGCGTATTTCTTGACGAATAGTAGATATTGAAATGGGTCGTTTGATAACCGGTGCAAATAATCCAACAGTTTTGTATGTTAGCGGTGGTAATACACAAATTATCGCTTATTCAAGACATCGCTATCGTATATTTGGTGAGACGATCGATATAGCTGTTGGTAATTGTTTGGATCGTTTTGCTAGAGTTTTAAAATTATCAAATGATCCAAGTCCTGGTTATAATATCGAACAGATGGCAAAAAATGGTGAGAAATTTGTTGAATTACCGTATTGTGTTAAAGGAATGGATGTTAGTTTTTCTGGTATTTTAACATATATGGAAGAAAGAGTAGAGAAATTAATAAATGATGGTTATACACCGGAAGATCTATGTTTTTCATTACAAGAAACAATCTTTGCAATGTTGGTTGAAACAACAGAACGTGCATTAGCACATTGTAATTCAAATGAAGTACTTATCGTTGGTGGTGTTGGTTGTAATGAACGATTACAAGAAATGATGGGAATTATGTGTAAAGAACGTGGAGCAAAATTATTTGCAACAGATGAACGTTTCTGTATTGATAATGGTGTAATGATTGCACATGCTGGTGCTGAAATGTTTCAATCTAATACAAAGATGAAATGGGAAGATTGTTTTATAACACAACGATATCGAACTGATGAAGTTGAAGTTACTTGGCGAAATGATTAATTTTGTTAGATAATAAATATTCATTTTTTTAAAGATGGTGTTTGTTTAAATTTCCCGCTTTGTGTTGGTAGAATTGCAACGAAAATCCCCTAAATTTCTCACCAACTTCACCGGTTTAGTGATTTTTGTCGAAATGGGGACGCCATTATTCGACTGAGCTTGAAGAATTAAAGAATTGCTTTTATCTGAGAAGAATAATTTAAAACAAATAATTTTAAGACAAAAGGCAATACACCTCAGTCTCTACAAGGAACAACTGAATTAATTAAGGTAAGCTTCCGAGTTTGGGCGCTCGAACCGACAGTGTTCCAAAATCTATTTAAAACAGTTTATCTTTCTACTTAAGAATTGTGTTTGCGTTGCAATAATTCTAATTTAAAAAAAAATATATATACATATATCTAATCACAAGTATACAAGTAGTTTCTGTAAAATAAAAAATACGTTCAGTTAAAGTATCGCGACAAAGACTTTCAAGTAGTTTTGTGTTTGTGAATATTTAAGTCAAGTCAAAAGTAAGTTTCCTAGTTGTTTTGGAAAAAATGTTAAATGTGAAGAAGCTAAATACATTCACACAGTGTTTGTATGATGGTAAACATGGAGTTGTTGGCGGCAGACCGAAGGTAAGATTAAAATAAACAACGGTCTCAAAAAAAATTTTAAATCACAAGTGTTTTTAGCAAAATTTTCTATAAATAATTACCGGGAGAGTATCAAATCAATCATTGATTAAAATTTTATAAAAAAAAAACACTAATACCACATTAAAATTTCCTTCAGTTTATACAAACAAAATGGACTCGGAAGATTCCCAAGATGGTTCATCAGAAAGTGTAACAAAAGGTCCACAAACACCACCCAGTTCACGTTCAATCTCACCACAAAGTGGACCACAATCACCACGTAGCCGTTCATCATCACCAGATAATGGAGAGAATCATGGTAGTCGATCACAAAGCGGTTCAAAGTCACCAGATAGTGCCTCATCACATAGTGGTGGTAGAAACTCACCAACAGATAGTCGACCAAGTTCACCACCAAATAAAAACAATGAAGATGATGATGATGATGATGATGATGATAACAATGATAACGGTCCTAGATCACCATCATCACCGAATTCATCAATTTCTAGTATACGTAGTGGACCAAAAACACCAGACAAAGATGATAAAAAATCAATTAAATCACGTAATAGTAGTCGATCAGTAACGCCGGATAGAGTTAGTGAAGTTTCAGCTAGATCAGGTTCATCTCGAGGTGCTAGGAAAACTAAATCTGAAGATGGGAATAGTTCAGATTCGAGTGCGGCCAGTATTGATTCATCGAGTCGCAAGAATAAAACTGTTGTTAAAAATGTCGATACGCAACCTGAAGAAATTTCAGATGGTAATTTATCTTGTTTTTCGTACATAAATGATCACCACACTTCAATTTTTATTTGATTATTTTTCTAAATAGGTGACATAGAATCGGATCATGAAAAAGAACCTCCAATTAATGAAGAAACTGAGAAGCCAGTTCGTCGTGAAATTAACATTTCCCATGAAGATTTATCTGATGTTTCTGATTTAGAAGATTCAATTGGTGGCCATTCAGATGATGAGAACAAACCAAAAGATGATGAGAAAGAAGAAGATAAAGAAACAAAACCAGAAGAAATCGAACAAACAAACAAAACACCTACTACAGATAAACCAAATCGCCAAGAGGATGGTGAAGAACAATTAGACTTTGAAGCAGAGGATGGTGAATGTGAAATGGAACCACCAGCTACATCTGCAACAAATAAAGAAAAAGACGATAAAGATGGATCTGTTATTGAAGATGGTGAAACTGTTGAGAAAGAAAAAGAAGAATTAGAAGAAGGTGAAGTGACTGATGAAGATGAAGCTAGACCAGAAGAAACTGAACCACGACCAGTTTGTCGATTTTTCTCCCGTGGACAATGTACATGGGGTGCTAGTTGTAGATTTTTACATCCTGGTGTTACTGATAAAGGTAATTACACAATGTTTGAATTAATACGACCAGTAGTACCAGGTGAATATAGTCGTGAGGAAAGACCTTATGGTAGACCAGATCCTGCACCAATTGAATCAGCATGGGAACGTGGACTTAGAACAGCAAAAGAAATGTTAAGGAAGTCCATTAAACGTAAAGAACAAGATATTGATTTTGAAGAGAAAAAAATGAATCTTAGTTTAGCTCAAGAAGAATTTGATAAAGAAAATGGTTATTATGGTAGAATACCATCACCAGAACCAAGATATGTGAGACATGTTCCTGTAGATTATCCACCAACAGCACCAGTTCGGCCAACACCCGAGGAATATTACAATAGAAGACAAGTTATTTATGAGCCAGAATATGTACCACCGCCACCACCACCACAACGGGAACGTGTTAGATCTTATCGAGAACTGCCTGCACATCGCATGCCCGATTACTATAACACGAAATATGAAGAGGAACCTGTTCCAGCAACTGTTGCTAAGGTAGTTTTAACATTAAAAATAAGTTAAAGCAATGATTTATGCCGTTTACATCTTTTTTAGGCGCGAAAACCGAAAAGGGAAGTAATAGTACAACGTGTTGAAGAACGACCAGTTAGAGGAGATGAATGGTCCGACCCTTGGATGCGTTCGAAATCACCAGCTGGACGAAAGGGTAGCGGTCGTAAACGATCTTATAGTTCTGGTTCATCTTATTCATCGAGCAGGTAAAATCTCAACAACTAATCGAGTAAAATAAAACAAATAATAATTCACAAAAATTCAGTTCATCAAGCCATTCATCGGATTCAAGTAGGAGTTCATTCCGATCACGATCTAGATCACATACTAAACGACCGCCTAGAACACATCGTGGCCGACATGTTTCACCATCTGTTATTGTATCTGAAAGGAAAGCAGCAAATGAACGTGCAGCTTTGATGAATCCACCAGCACCACGTAAACGTGCCCCATCACCAGGTATGATGAGAGTAAGTGCTGCAAATCCACCACCACCAATATCCGCCAAAGAAGATCAATTTGGACGGACTAGAAGTAAATTGGCTGTTGCTGCAGCTTTAGCACGTGTGAAAAGTCGACGACGTTCATCAAAATCATCATCAGATAGTTCTGGATCAAGTTCAAGTGATTCAGATTCATCAGCATCGAGTAGTTCATCAAGTCGTGAAGAAAGTTCACCACGACGACCAACTGGTATATTTTAATTATAAAATTGTTTAATTTTTGTCTAATTTTATGTAATTGTTTAATTAAAGCTATGGATACATTAAAGAATAGTTCGGTTGATAAACGCCAATTGAAATTAAATTTGAAAAGTAGTAGTAATAGTGGTAATAGTAGTTCAAGAAAACCGGAAATTGGTGATGTTGCAAGAAAGGTGGAACCTTTAGCTGGTAAGAAGAGACCAGCCAGTTCACCGCCGCCTAGTAATGATGCTAAATCAAAGAAAGCTACTTCACGACGTGAAGAATTATTAAAACAATTGAAGGCAGTTGAAGATGCTATAGCGAAAAAACGATCAAAAGTTAATTAAAAATTAATGTTTGTTTTTTACGTTGTTAATTCCTTTATAAGGGATTCTCTATACATAATACATACATTGCATATTGTTTTCTCTTAGCACAAGTATTTCTATGTGACATGATCGTTTGTGATCAATTTTAATATAATTAATTACTATAAATGAATGGCATTATCATATAATAATCTACGGTTTTCTCTCAGTTGGGTGCTTTCCAAGATTTAAGAAAAAAAAAGTTACAAATTCGACTGAATTGAATTTTTAATCGCATTACGTTTCTTGTGTTCGGTACATTGAAACATTTCTTTCAAAATCCATATTATATTAACAATACTTGTATAGATTAGTATTAATTCAGTCGTGTATCACTTGAATTACAACATAACTATATTTTATAATTAATTTATGTTAATTCTACCAAAAAACATATTTTCAACAAATTACTTACAATTTGAAGATCTTGATTTGATTGTTTTATTTTTAAAATATCCTAATACGCTCCTATTTATTGTTATCGAAATTGTGAATTTGGTTATTTGTCAGTGATTGATCGATTTGGATGACCCGTTATTAATGTTTTGGCGCCAACTGATGTTAAATCATTGATTTGAATCAACAATTAAATACGATACTATTGATTGTTTTCAATTGGTTGTACGTTTCTCCCCACTACTATAGACGGCTCCTCCCATAGCGTACTACTGACGTCATTCATGATTACTAAACATTACAAGAAAATTGAGAGAGAGAGATAACATGAGGTGTAGAGTAGAGAGGAGTAGTAGTTTTCAAAACAACAGTCTATCGTGTTGGTTATTTGAGTGTGTATCTTGTGTCCTGTATCTCCATTCAATTTAATCGAATTTCCATTGAATATCAAAGGATATTATTATTACTGTTGTTGTTAATTCGAAATAAATTTGGGGAATTTTCAATTAAAAATAACAATAACATCAACAAAAAAATGGATGCACCATTACGTGAGCAAGTGATGATCAATCAATTCGTATTGGCAGCAGGTTGCGCTAGAGAACAAGCAAAACAAATCTTACAATCAGCACATTGGCAATTTGAGGTAAATAAATATAAATGTATAGGTACCCCATTTTGTAAACAAACAACCGTGCTTCGGAACGAATATGGCGACGGCGACGACGACGACGACGAACCGGTGTTACCTCCTCCTGCCGCACCACATGACCTCACCACCCATCCAATGTTTGTGTATTGTGTGTTATACGCGTGTGTCTGGATTAATACCCGACTCATAGTATATACCCACCACCACTACTACCACCGATCGGTCGATTTGGTCAAGGGCCTCAAGGTCACGGTGTTTGTAGTCGTAGTAGTAGTAGTGTTTCCCGTTTTCCCCCATCTAGTTCCGCAAAGAACGATGCGTGACGACGGCGGCGGCGGCGGCGGTAACGATGTCGGAGAACGCCGGCGTCTAATATTGGGGCGTCGCTATATCAGCATCTATAATACAACTCTAGTCACAACACCGGCACGTGACAATAATATTTATTTCACAGCTAGTTCCAGGGACAATCGTATACATATGTCTATACATAAAAATGTCGTCGGAACCTTTCTCTAAATATAACAAATAAAACATTATCAAATTTTGCAATTTCAATTTCCTTATTAGATATCGAGGGTTTTTTCTTTGTACCCACCGTCTGATGATAATTGTTCATCTCTTGTACTTTGTTTGATCTATTTATATGCGGATGGAGATTTTTCGTCTGAGCGGAAATGGGATAGAATTTTTATTGTTGTTACATCATCGCTCTTATTAAAATTGAAAATATGTCGTCTTGAAGCAATATGTTTCATTTTCATTAATATATCGTAAAGTTTAGGATGACAAAAATCAATAAATCTTTAAACAAACCTTGTTTGATTTTAAAAATAAAACTTTTACATAAGTATGTTTATATAAGTTATTTCGATCAATTTTTTTAGTTGGTACAATTGTATTTTGCCAAAAGTTTACCCATTCCTCATTTATAATTGATTCCATGACTTTCCTATTCAAAACAAGTCGAGCTTTCAGTGCAAGCCTTCTTAAGGACACTATAAATAGGGCACTAATAACGATTCTTATTTATGCAAAAAGCTTTTAACGTTGACAAAGAAAACAGTAGGAAAAAAACTAAATCAAGCTTCTTGGAATAGTTTGAATTTTTTATGTGGGCAATATTTTCTAAATATCCAAGAAAAGAAAAATTGAACTAATTACCAAGTTGTTAAATAATAAATTGTTGGCGTATTACTCAACCGGAACATACAATTATTGATAAGAATTTCTCCTCCTGTTTCGGTAGTGCAAATATTTACGATTGTTCTTTCCGGCAGGAAAATTGCATTTTATTGTGGAATAATCTGAGTTTTCCCCTCTAAAAAAATTGTGAAATCTTTAGCAATTATTATTAATACCAAATCAATAAACAAATTTGCGTTAAATAGTAAATTTGGGAAGTAATTTGATCTGTATCGTCACCGTTTGCTAAAATTAGTCAAACAATAAAAAGAAATTAGAAAAAAATTATTAATAAAGCTTATCATGTGTGCTGGTGATTTTCCGCTTGTTTTCAAAGAATACGTTAATACTTGATGTTTTTGTTTATCATAAGGAAGTCATTGTACTGTAAAACGTATGTTTTTATCGGGTAATTCACAAATATTGTGTAGGTAGGTATATTTGGTAAATTTTTACCAATAAAGGTGTATGAATGCAAATTGTTTAAAGGGAAATGCAAGTGTTCTCTGTGTACAAAACATTTATGATTCATCGAAATTTTTTCTCATACATAATACAATTTATTTCCATTTAAATTTGTTGTTTACATGCAACAATTCTAATGTTGTTATTGTCATTCGTATTAAAAACTCGTTTCACAATTTATCAATACAAGTAATTCCCATAAAAATTTGAATAAACAATCGATTTTATGGCTTTTTAATTGTTTAATGTCTAGGAAAAATGCACAAAAAATTTGTTATAATAGGTGTGATTGTATTGCTATTTTTGTAGATGATGAAATTTCGCCACTTATACTCTTTTTATTTTCAAATAGCCGACTTGGCTTTATAACCTATATTTAAGTCAGTCGAAATGAAATGTAGTATAATTCTAAAGACAATAAGAAACAGAGAGATGTTTTCCCAAGAGAAAAAACACCCACATTTTGGGATACATGATAGTTTGGCTAAAATTGATAACATTCGTTTGTTTAGAAAATGGTGCTTTTTGTTGAGTCACTTTTTGTATTTGCAAAAAATAAAAATGGAAATCTAAAAATAGCCAACAATTTAGCTAGAACACATCAATGATAATAGAAAATGATTGTCATTTTCTTTTGAATTTAAACTTTATTTAAATAAATATGGAAAAATTTGATTTGGAAAATGTACAAAATAAACAAAAGCCGCGACACAAATACGTATAGAAGTTTATAAATAATTATTATTTATTTATAATTATAATGATATAAACAAACAATTAGACACTTTTGTGTGATAATTGTATTAAACTACTCTAACAGCTCCAATATGATAACTATACAGTGTCGGTTTCTCTAATGCGAACATTGGGAAAAACACTAGCATCGTAGAGCTTTTTGTCTAAACATCAACACCCTCTTACATCTTTGGCATGATTATGGTGAAACATTATCGGTATTTTTCCCAATGTTCGCATTAGAAAAACCAACACTGTGTAGCAACAAATAGTTTAGGTCTAGGTATGGTCCAACTTTAAATACGAATATGGCCCCGGTGCGAAAAAGTTTAGGGATCGCTGAGTTATAAATGAAAAAACAAACTCTGATGAACTATACCTACTTATAAAAACAATGTAGCAATGTACATAAATAGTTGTACACGTTTATCTATTTTATCGTTAACAAAGTTTGTTTAATGTAAGTGTGTACAAACGAATTTATTTGCTTTTCAGTATATAAATGTTTAGTGGAAATGTTGCCAAATTTCTTTTATACAAATCTAAAACATTTATTTCTAGACAATTTTCTCTTATATTTGGCTTTACATCAAATGTGTGATAGATAATATTTTTTAATTTTTATCCATAATTCATTTCCTCAAACATTAGAAATAAAATTGTAAATTAATTTTATATTGGTGTCAAGAGTAGTAGAATGTCATACGATTTTTTAGCATAATTTTAATTCAGTTAATTACCATATGACCTTTTCAAAAACAAACAAAAAAAAAAACCAAAATGTTATTGTATCATAAATTGTTGTAATATTGAAAAGAAAATGTTTAAAATTTTCCAGACTGCTCTTAGTATATTTTTCCAAGATGCTGCCCTACCCACGTGCCCGCCAGGAGCTTCAGCACACTTTGGACAGGTAATTCTTATTTATTATTATCATTGTCATCATCATCATCATCATCATCCAAATATTTATCTTTGTTTTTTTTTTATTTATTTATAAATAAATTTGGTAATAATAATGTAATTTCCTTTAATAACGTTCAACAAAGTTCAATGACACGTTTCCACATGGGAAATGGGAAATGCGACCTTGTAAATAATGATTTATCCAGATATTCACGTGGGGCGGTTGTGTGGGAAAATGAAAACATATAAATATATAGGAACACAATTTATTTCTATTGTTTATATTATTATTAAGGAAATAAAGTGTAGGTGGTGATTTTTATAAATTTCATTCTGTTATTGTTGTTGTAACCTTTCGCTTTCTTTCAACAACTATTATTGTTATTGTTATTACAACACGGCGCTCCTCTCATCGATCTGTGTTTTAAGGGTGGTTGGTGTTTTTTTGTTCCACCCTTTTTTCCTACAGGGGCTGTTTGTGTCAGAGTTCAGGTTCTCTTAAATTAGAATTTGGATGACAGTGACCTGAACCTACGACCTTGATGAAATCGACTTTGTTATTATTATATTTCCGATAAAAAATTCGCTTGAAATATTTGAGAAAAATAGAGCAAAATTTCTAGAGAATTGTTATTCATCATGTTGTTGATCAAATAATTATGCAATAACAGGGTTGGAAGGAGACAAGGAAAGAGATATAAACTAGTAATTATTGTAGACTTTCACTAGAAATAAATGTTAAAATCAATAATTGTTAGTGAACTCGATAATAAACACAATTTAGGAAAGAGTCCCTTTGTCAGGGTTGGCTTTACAATGAAATCAACCTACGTAAATAATACAAAATTCGTAGGAAAATAATATGGTAACTCTTTTCTTATTGGAGTTACTAGCTACGCCAGGCAAACTACTTTACCGACTTAGGACGGCAAAGTTTTGTCGATGTCTATTTACTACAAAAAAATTTTTTTTTGATATTTTCTTTATGAATAGGCCAGTGGATTCTTTTTCTAGCTAAACACCTATGGTGTTGTATTTATTTTGTTTTTTTTTAAAGAACTGTTTAACACAAACACACATTTACTGTTTTTTTTTTTTCGTTATTGAGTCATTCAACTGTAATTTGTCCTTCTGTTTTGTTTTGTTTTTTTAGATGGAAATTGAATGAGTCAGGAAGTGGGTAGTTTTATAGTGTTTTTTTAATCAATGGTTGTTTGTTTTTCTACTTTTGTTTGTTGTTTTTTTTGTTGCCGTATCAATTTTCAATAATTAAATAAATTATGATATAATTATTTAAATCTCTTACGTTTACAATACATACAGTAATTATTACGTACGTTATTGGATTTTATGATTAGAAGGTCGATGATTCTATTTTTATAATGAATCAATCCTGTTTGTAATGTCCTTATTTGTAAATTTGATTATCAATGATACTATCATATGTGAATATCACATGATGATGATGATGATGTTGATGATAATAATAATAACTGTTATGATTACATTGTAAAATGATATGATTACCTATGCGTTTTCTGGATCGTGAGA
>JAZBGY010002053.1:0-13823 GCA_037414755.1 Lydus trimaculatus
AGATGAACCTACAAATCATTTAGATTTAAATGCTGTCATTTGGTTAGATAAGTGAGTTTTTGGAGAACTTGTGAGGATTTTCTCTAATAATTTTGTAATCGTTTTAGTTATTTACAAGCTTGGAAAAAGACATTGTTGATCGTCTCTCACGATCAATCTTTCTTAGATAATGTGTGTAACGAAATTATCCATTTGGATAATCAAAAATTGTATTATTATAAAGGTAATTATTCAATGTTTAAAAAGATGTTTGTACAGAAACGGAAAGAAATGATAAAAGAATATGAGAAACAAGAGAAACGTTTGAAAGAATTGAAAGCGCACGGTTCGTCAAAGAAACAAGCTGTAAGTTACCGTTTTGTTTGTATTGCAATTCGATTAAAATATAACGATTCGTCTTTATAGGAAAAGAAACAGAAGGAAGCTTTGACACGTAAACAGGAGAAGAATCGTAGTAAAATACAAAAACAAGAAGAAGACACTACAGCAATTGAATTGTTACAAAAACCGAAAGATTATTTCGTTAAATTCTCATTTCCAGAACCGCCACCATTACAACCACCAATTCTAGGATTGCACAGTAATTTTATAATTTATCAAATCCCATTATTTATAAATCATCAATTTTTGTAGATGTTACTTTCGCCTACGAGGGCCAAAAACCGTTATTTGTTAATACCGATTTTGGTATTGATATGAGTAGTCGTGTGGCAATAGTTGGACCGAATGGTGTTGGTAAATCGACATTTTTAAAACTATTGACTGGTGATTTATCACCACAACAAGGTGAAGTCAGGAAGAATCATCGATTGGTATTGTTTTAATCACTTTTTGTTGCTTTCAAATAAACGTAAATTTTGTTTTGTATATTGTAGAGAATCGGTAGATTCGATCAACATTCTGGTGAGCATCTAACAGCTGAAGAAACACCATCTGAATATTTGATGCGATTATTCGATTTACAATATGAGAAAGCTAGAAAACAATTAGGTACATTTGGATTAGCTAGTCATGCTCATACAATTAAAATGAAAGATTTATCTGGTGGACAGAAAGCTAGAGTTGCATTAGCTGAATTGTGCCTTAATGGTCCTGATGTATTAATTTTGGTAAATTTGATATCTTTGCCCTCATCACTGTTTTACATGTTTAATGAATATTTATAGGATGAACCTACGAATAATCTTGATATTGAATCCATTGATGCTTTAGCTGAAGCTATAAATGAATTTAGTGGTGGTGTCATTATTGTTACTCACGACGAACGTTTAATTAGGTTTGCGTTGCTAAAATCTAATGATTGATCAATTTTCTAATTTATCAACTGTTTTAGAGAGACTGATTGTGCTCTTTACGTAATTGAAGATCAAACTATCAACGAATTGGATGGCGATTTTGATGATTATAGAAAAGAATTGTTGGAAAGTCTCGGTGAAGTTATTAATAGTCCAAGTATTGCAGCTAATGCTGCTGTTGCTCAGTAAACAATTTGCGAATATTCTACGGAAAATTAAAAATAAAAAACAAAAAGAAAAGTATAATTGTTAATTATTATTTTTTTTTAGTCCGACATATACAATTAAACAAAATGAATTAATTAAAACCTAATCCCTGCGCTTCCTCTTCTCCCGATCATCCTTCCGTTCTGGTTCTTTATTACGTTTATTACTTGCACGTTTAGCTTGACTTAAGAATTGATCAAGACCGAATGGATCTTCTTCTTTCTCAAATTGTACAGGACCAGCTCTAGCAACATTACGATCAGTACCACTAAACTCTTTATCCGGTACAAAACGATTTGTTTTAACAATTTTCTCTAAATCTTCACCATAAACATCTTTATCAACATTCTTATTTGGTCGATAAATATGATTGGCCATTGAACCACCTTCACGCCATGGTTTATCATAAACATTATATCCTTCATCATCACCATAACCTTGTCCTAAACCTTGTGCTTGTCCAAATAGACGTTGATCAAATTGTACACCATCCGTTGATATATTCCGTGCTGGCATACCTAATGCAATCTGTTCAGAAATATCACGTTCACGTTCCCGCTTCAATTTTGAACGTTTATCTGGTGCAGCACGTGCTAGATTTCGTTCTCTAGCCCGTTCTTTATGGCGATCTTGACGTAATAATTCACGTTCACGTTCTTCTTCATCGGTTATCTTTGGATCAGCACCGCCGACACCGCCACCACCACCACCACTACTACCAACTTTAATACCAGCTCGTTCATCACGTGCTTTCTGTGCCAATTGTCTCAAATGTTCCTCTTTTTGTTCTTTTTCTTTCTGTGCAAGTTTCTTCTCTAATTGGGCCCGGGTTTCAACAGCTTCACGTGCTTTACGATCAGCAATATATAGAGCTTCAGCTAATTTTGCAAAATTCTCATTAATATGTAATTGTTGTAAGCCACGACCATCAGCCGCTAATCGTTTATCGAGTGGCACAGTATAACCTTTTGCATTCTTCCAATTCGATATACATGGTGGTATTTTCCATTCTTTCTGTTCTTTAACAGTAACACGTCGTGTTGGACTGTGTAGAACTGGTGCAGGTGGTGATGGTGGTCCTCTTGGTATTTTTTTATTAATTTTAAATCGCGGCGGTTCCATTGGATCAACTTGTGCCTCAACTAAACGTATAACACGTTGTTTAGCACCGGAATTATAAGCGGCACCTTGTTGTGATGGTGTATATCGAATAAATTCAGCTGGTCCAAGTTTTTCAGCACATCGTACCGGCATTGCAGCGGCAATTTTTGAATTTGTCAATTTCTGTAATGCTTGTCGTGTTCGTTCTGTAATATCATCAATTTCCTCTTGATTTGGTTTTTGTAATGTTGGATCATTCTCATTTAACACTTCTGCTGGTAGCAAATCAGATAATTTCGAATAAACAATTTTATCTTTGGAATGTCCCTGACGTGCTATCACATCATATTTAACTTTGCCTTCAGCATCTAATTGAACGGCTAAAGCATTTGAATCTTTCCCTTTACGTCCCATATCCAATGGATATTGGGCAACGTGAATTTCAGGAAAAGCACCACCATCACCGAAATCGGTTTGTACACGGGGCACCCAACCGCGTCGTTGACCATACGGTGGTGCAATTGTCTGGGCACTAACAAGTGCTGTAGATGGACGATTTTGGCGTTTCTCATCATCTCGATCGAAAATTGGGGCAGGCTGGGGCAATAATCTACAACAATATGATTTTATAAATGATAAACGAAAGCTACAAACAATGAAAACTTAGGTTAGGTTTACCTTGACAACTCCATTTTCTTCTAAATCGGTATAGAAGATTTTAATTATAATTTGCCGACTTTAGACTCACATCAAACGATAATTGTATATAAATAATGTAAATTTAATTAATTTCAATTATAAAAATTGCAAAAACGTAATTAACCAACTTTAACTGTCAAATTAAAGCCCCAAAGAGGGAGCCACTTGCACAAAAACTGGCAACGCGTTTACTCAATACGCATGCGTAAACTTTATTTGTGTCTAGCAATTTCAACGAATCATTTGAAAGCAAATCCTGAAAAACTTTACGCGGTTAATTTAAATTATTAATTAAGCAAATATGAACAAATTTAGGTAAGAATAAAACTACAATTGTATTTTTTTCAGAAAAAATCTATACTTTTGACAAGAATTGATTTACAAATGTACTATTGCCACAAACACACTCATCAATCATTCACTCACTTACCCACATTAAAACCAAGCTCCTATATATGTTTCATATTTTTTTTCTCATTTTTTTTTGTGTTTTGTTTAAATTTTGTTTTATAAATTGCCATTAGTATAGTAAAGTTAACGGAACAATACGCAAAGAAAGCCCACTAACAGTTTTATGTATTTTTTTTTGTTTCATTTATTTTACCAGTTAATCGCTTTCCAAAATACATATCCCTCCTCTCTCATCGTTTCTTAATTATTTTTTGTTAAAACTGCAAATATAGAGCTCTCATATATATTGGCAGTCTTGAATTACGTTAAATGTGCCATCAAAACAGTCAAATGAATTGATTACAAAACATTTTCAAAAAAAAAAACAAATAAATTGCGCCTCGATAAATGTGGCAAAACAAAAAAAAAATTACAAAACAAATATCCAAAGCTTTGATACAATCTTAATTCAACTGTTATGATGGCTTGTTTCTTATATTTCTGTGTTACAAAACTGCACGTATTCAAAAAAAAAAAAAATAATAATTTGCAAATATAATGGGGAGAAGTTTAGTGTCTTACAATCTATCAAATCTTCTTTTTTGTATGTTTTGTTTCTACATTAATTTAATATATTATTATATATAACAATACTATTTATATATAATGAATTATAGTCAGAATAATGCTTTCGCACTGTTTTAAATAATAATAATAATTAAAAAAAAAAAACAAACACTTTGGCTTTATATAATCCATCGAGGGACACCATTACTAGTAAAAATGGCACTAGATTTATATTCCAACGCAGCCACTAAGCTAAGCGCACACTTGGACACAAATAAATTTATTAATATTTCTTTTTTTTGTATATAATCGACAGTTAAATTAGAATAAACATCACAATTGGGGTCCTTGGTTGTTTTTTTCTTTCTTTCTTTGTTTGGTTCTTACATGTTTTTCCCATCATTTTTTATTTATTCAATAATATAAATGTGATCCATAAAGAAAAGAAAAACAACAAAACAAAACCCAATATTAATAATATTAATAATAATAGTAGTAGTATCACAAACGCATCTATCTCCTAAACCAAATTATACTCGCGTAGATTTGATTGCAGTATCGTATCCTTAACGGCAGCGAATACGAATTTGATATTCTCAGTATCTGGAAAATTATTAAAAAATTGTGATTAATAACAAAGAATGTTTATTATAAAACTAATAACACATACCAAGATTAATAATGAAATTAAAGTGCAAAAAACAAACACATAGACAACATTTATTGTTTATTATTATTATTAATTTTCAGATATAATCATGCATTATATAGAGAGAATAGAGAATAAATCTTGTTAAAACATATTAATATTTAACAACTATAAATCTAATGATAAGACAACATTAAATTACAGTTTAAGCTAAATTGAATTCTTTTAATGCACTCTGCATTATTGTATCTTTTACAGCACAAAATACAAGTTTAATATTTTCAGTATCTGTTTATTTTTTGGTTTAATATAAAAACAATAATCCAGTCCATATTAAACGTTTGCATGCAATTAGAGAAAAATATAAAATAAAAGTTAGTTGAAATTGTTTCAATGTAAAAACATGCAATTTTTACACAATAAGCATTTAAGCATCACTATTGTTTTGTTATTAAATACAATACCTGTAGCACATGTAAAATGTGAGTATATGATCTTTTCACTGTCTGGATTGAGGTCTACAAACATTCTGAGAATAAACTCCCTAGCTGCTATCGCATCTCTTTGAGGACCTAATTCAAATATAATTAGCAAACTACATACAAAATTTCTACATTATTATTATTATTATTTTTATATAGATATATGTGAAGCAAATATTACAGGGAAAATACTGTGATAATTCTAGCATAATATACATAGTATGACCTGTTGCTGTTGTAAAATGTGAATAACAACTGCGATCAGGATCAGGATTTTCCCTTAAATAGACTTTTAAAATAAATTCCCTTGCAGCTATATGATCCTGACTTGGACCTTTTATTTATGATTTAATAGAAGAAAATTAATGAAAATTTGTAATAATAAAATCAACAAAAATATAAGATGATCTTACCATCATATTCTGGAAAATAATCTACAAGATGTGAATACATGATTTTCTCTTCTAATAAATCTTTTTTATTTAAAAATAATATAACTGATGAATGTTGAAACCATGGATAAGTGATGATCGTTTTAAATAATGCTTTGGATTCCTCCATACGATTCTAAATCGGGGGTTATTACAAATACAATTATTCTTTATAAAATAATGCAAAATAATTGGTTGAAATTACCTCATTTTCAGACTCGAATAGAATCTGATCGTATTCACTTAAAGCTACAAGGAAAATGATTGATGTTACATTTTCAAAACAATGAATCCATTTCCTCCTTTCGGATCTTTGGCCACCAACATCTACCATTCTGGAAAATTTCAGAAAAATTAGTGACGATTGTTTGAAATAACAACAAATTTTCAAATTAGTGAACAATAAGCTACAAAATTACATTTTGATTCATGCCAAAAAATAAAACAACAACAAAACTACATATTTATCAAAATATAAGCTTCAAGTTAGTGTTTTTATTAATAGTGAAAGAATTGTTTTACCTGTTGTTTCCAATAATTGTTTGAATAATTCTGATTCACGTCTTTATTGTGTGTGTAAAAGTGTGAATCAGAATTATTGAAGTTTTTTTTTGATTATTTGAAAAAAACATACCTGAAAATAATGGAGTCGAGATCAAAAGGATATTCAATGATGCCAGTTGTTGGTGCTCGTGCTCTCAAAATATCTTGTTCAGTTGGTAGATAATCGGGAGCTTTGATACGCTCCAAATCACTAAGATAACTGCAATCAACAATAAGCATGCAACATGCAGCCAAACAACAACAAAACTAATATTTAAAAATAATAATAATAATAATCATAATAATAACGGTATGTGTTCCCATTGTGTTGCAGGCTAACAATCAATCAAGAAATCAAAAAAAAATAATAAAAAATTAGTGAGGCGCACACTGATTAAATGTCATCTTATTAAATGAAAGAAGAGGCAAATTCGTTTCAATATCATGCCATCTCGTACCTAAACCTGATTTCATCCAAATCAAATGGATATTCTATGATGCCAGTAGTTGGTACACGTACACGTAAAATATCCTGCTCTGTTGGCAGGTAATCAGGTGCTGCTACTCGATCTATTTCCATTAAATAACTGTAAGCCCATACAATAGCAGGATTGGTGATTAACAGAATATTTCAACAATTGGCTTATTTGCCAAAAATCAACTAATAATAACAATTAAGATGGAAGAAAGAAGAAGTAGAAGAAGAAACACTACACTCCCTAACCACAATAATAAAACGGTTGTTAGTTTCTTTGTTTGTTTGTTATAAAAGAATTGGGGGAGATTCATGGTTATTAAGCATAGTGTTTATTTAGGGGAATACACGTGTGTTTTTCTCCAAATTTTTACATTATTTGGAAACTTACTATTTGGCAGAATCTGTAAGTTGATATTCTCTACGACGATCATAACATTCTTGTATACCTGCATCATTCCATAGATCTTTAATTGCATCAACGTATGGATTTTCAAATGTTGTCACCGTTTCATAATCGATACCTTTGATTAATTCGGCTTTTCCCTACAAATAACAATCATTTTCAATAGTTGAACAACAACAAACGAACAAACAAATAATCAAACAAACCTGACTGGAAGACTCGGCATATTGAATTTTTAATAAATCCATAGCTTTAATCATACTTTGCATTGCCATAAATATGTTCTGATAGACCAATTTGATGAAGCCACGTTTATCTTCATCTGAATAACCGGCACCATGGATAATACGCATTTGTTTGATAAATGTTGATTTGCCGGACTCGCCAGTACCTACAACACAAAAAACATAAACATTTAAAATAATAATAATAATGATAATATTTTTAATCCAATTATAGATAAATTAATTAAATATTGGGGGAGGGAAAGACAACAACAACAACTGGTATTGCTTCTTGTTTCGAGGTCACTTTCATAATTTAATTAACCACATAATCTAATAAAGTGTAATTTAAACGATTTTTTTTTTTTATAATATACAGCGTGTCTCGGAGAAATAACTTTTATGGGACAATCTGTATGATATAAGAAATTTCTATAATTACAGGAATTCTAATTAGATTTCCACAATTAATCAACAAACATCCTGTAGTTAGTTCTTGTTTGTTGTTTTTGTGAATTTATCTTTAATTATTTATTTAAACTTTGATGAGCTGAAAAAAAAACTGATATCTCATTTGAATTTATCAAAATTTATTGCCAGTCTATCGAAATATTGCAAATTGTACATTGTTTTGATGATTTCAGATAATTTTACAAAAAATTTCAGCATCTTTATTAATTTTTATAATAATCAAATTGGCATTGTAATAATGGTGGTTGATGCACTTTTGTTTTTTTGGCTGTTTTGATAAAATGACACGTGCCTAAAATGATAAAATTTTCAAAACTACATAATCAAAGTATCATCATTTTTAATAGTTTTTTTTTCTCATCTATTTTGATAAAAAAAAAACAACAATTATCGATAATATAGCAAGGTTTTTTCCATTATACTATTATAGGTTATATGACCGGAGTGAAGTTGGAGAGAACAAAGGAAAAATGCGGTTGGAAAAAATCAAGTTGCATGGGGCGGGGATAGAAAATGGTTGTTTTTTTTTTGATTTGTTTGTTTGTCAATTGTTTTTAACAACAATGTGTCGCCACCTTTGATGCACTTTTTTTTTGTAATAAATAATTTTGTTATAATTGATTGGTTAATAGTAGAGACACGTGGATTTTTCTTGGTTTTTCCGGTGGGGAAAATGTTAATATTTTTTTCAACTCACCGAGTAATAAAAGTTTAAGTTCGCGTCTGGCATCTCGCTTGTCACGTCGTAGTTGTTTTTCAATTTCGGCATTGATGCGTTTCTGTTCCCTAGCCTCATCCGACTGGCAACACTGCATGGTCATGCTCTTGTAGATGGGACCCTGGACTACTCCACACACCTACCATCCGCTATGTTGCAACGGCGAGAGTGCACCAGGAAAATTGCAGTACACTATCTCACTATATATATATCTCTCTCTCTCTCACTCTCACACACGCGTGCTGTACACACACACACACTTTTTTTCGCTATATTTCTACTAATAATACGTATTTATATATGTGTGTGTGTATGTATGGATGTGTGTATTTTATATCTACAGACTGGCACTACTTCCTAGTGAAACGGCGGCAGTGGTGACCATCATCACAGCAATAGCAGTAGTAATAGTTGGCTGGGTGTGGTGCTGAAGTCGAACCGCCGGCATGCTCTTATATATACATATATATATAGGTATATACATATATATGTATTAACCCAACTTATAGCCGTCTAGATCTGATCTCGTTAACAATAACCGGATTGGGAAGCCACATACAAACACTGATAGGAATACAAGGGATGATGTTGTTTTAATGTAAAAATAATTATTGAGTGAGAGGGGTGGCCTGGGGGCCGTCCACTGCGGCCACCACTTTGGTTACACCGTGTCCGGCACACTATATCAACATACACATGTATACAACACTATTTCTCACCATACACATTAATACGAAACTTATCGAAACACCATACACACACACACTTCTTGTTGGTGGACTTTTTGGTATTCGCGTTTGCTGAATTCTTTGTAAAAATTTTTTTTTGTCGCTCTCTTGTTTCGTTGAGAATTGGAAGTGCGTTAACCGCTCACCAATTTTACAACCACACCACACATTCTCCTCACAATATAAACAAATTCAGTATAACCAAAAAACAAAAACTAATACACATATACACCGATAATAATGGACAGTGGCCACTAAAAGTCCATTTCACACAAACAGCAGCCGCCTCTTGTCAATATGGCGCTGCCCTGTAGGTACCAGCAGACGATTCTCGCGCACCGTTCATGTGTTCGTGTTAGTCTGTATGTATATATATGTGTATGTGTATATGTGTATTATGTGCATATACGTTGTGTCATAAGATTATCGTTACGTATGTGTATGTGTGCATAGATAATATATTCGTATCACTACCATAAAAAATTTACTCCCACTACTACGTCAATAACGTGACATATTATTCAGAGGGCGCACTAAGAACGCTTCAACAATAGGTTTGGAACTTGGATGAAGATAGCGGTAAATTCGAAATTGTTCCCAATTTACTCCGATTATTATTTGAAAAAATGTAGATATATTATAAATAAACACATAGATAACAACAATAATAAATGAGTAAATAAGAGTAATAATTAACAATGAAATTTTTATGTGTATGGATTTTAAATAAAAAAATAAAAAGCGCCATCTCTATTCATGAATGTGAACAAATTATTTCCAGTTGTGGAGTACAATGGCGATAGTCGCGCCATCTGCATTCCCGGTCACATTTCTTAGAGGGCAATACGTTTTTCGTATGCACGCAGAACAGGAAGTGATAGAACGCGCCAAATTGCAATTATTTAAATTTTAAAACAAGCAATTTTGTTAATATTCCAATAGAAGCAATGATAATCGAGAAATTTGGTGGATTTTATTCAAATATTCTTCAATTATTTCGTATTCATTCATAATTTATCTACTTTGTTGCGCTTTATATCAATTAACAATAATTGCAGTCTGATTTCTCTAATGAATACACAATTCTGTACGTTTTCTTACCAGAAATTGAATCTTTCTATAAAATATTTAAACTTGAACTTTAAATCGTTATGTAACACCGCACCACAACTTCCTTCCTTTTATTTGTTTAATTCTCACAAATGCCTCTGATTCAATCAGGTAATTTAATCGTTTTTCAGATTGTGTAACAAAATATCATCGATACAAAAATCAAACAACAAGTGTAATTTTTAACAATTTAGAACGGATGTGGTTATTAATTATATCATGTGTGGGCGTACAAAATTCTTTATAACTATAGACTAGATATACCAGAATTTTTGATATTGTAGGATAATTAGGTCAAATTGTATAAATAAGTATTATACATTTATTTAAACATAATCCAAACGTACACTCTACTTAAAATTAGTTAATAATTGATGATAATAATAATAATGATAATAATAAAATATTAAAACGTAATTAATTGAGTAAAAATAAGTTATAATTTACAAATAAATGAAATATACTGCAATAAACAATAACATTCCTTTTATGCCACAATAGCACTACTATACCATTACTACTACTACAACTGCCATTATCTACATTATTGTAAAATAACAAAATACGAAAAATTTTCCAAAATGAAATTAATGATTATTGCAAAGGCACAAATATGAACATTTCCCATAACAATTATTTACATTTTTTTTTTAATCAATAAAATTGGCACTTTACTATTACAAATTGTTCCCCAATGATACATAAAAAGCATGACAATGATGTTGATGGTGTAATGAGCAAATTTGGAAGCTTTACAATGGCTGACTAGACAACTATTCTCGTTTTAATTTCAAATATGATGATGATTTTAGAAAATAATCGATGACTAGTTGTTGTTGTTGTTATAAATTGGATTGTGTGTATGTGTGTAAGATTAAAAATGTTCATAGTGCGACTTTTGTATTTTTCCAAAAAAAAATCATGAAATGATCAAGAAAATGCATTTTAAACTTATCTCTATGATTAGTTGATAAATTGTTAAATTTTCGGTATTAATGAGCAAAAATTGGTGCTTGTTATTCAGACCTTCCCAAATCAATCAGATCAAAGTCTTTGAGATTTTGATTTCTTTTTCAACAAACTTTATAAATTATTAAAAAAAAAAATAAAGAAAACTGAGCATTTAGTTGTAAAAAATTTACAATAAAAACAAAAAACTTGTAAATATCGAATAATAATAATAATAATAAGGCACTTTATGACTTCTTTTTCTAAACGAAAAAGACCAGTCGTTCTAAATGTATATGCAAAAATTCGGATAAAAACATCCCTAAAGAGGTCTTGTGAAATTCGCTGGAAACATTCCTTTCTCTCCTGTACCTTCTTTAATACCCATCAACCAACCTTCCTCCTATTTTAAACAATAAAACAAATTAATTGCAAATTTATTATTATTAATTGTTGGAAATTTACCTGTTCTTCTGGATCATCATATTCTACAACTTGGATTATCTCACCAACATCAAACGATAATTCATCAACATCTTCACGATTGTATTTATAAGTTGCTTTAACACGATATAAGACACCTGGTGGTAGATTATCAGTACTTGCACCTGAAAATTGTATAATTGTCGAGTTTTATTATAATTATCAAGATTATTTCGTTAATTTTAGTAATAAAGCTACTTTTTAGAACAATAACAATACTCACCAACTGGAATATCATACAATTCTTCAACTTTTTTATTACTGCTGCTGATTGATGTATTATTCGTATTACTATTGTTATTATTATTATTATTATTATTTTCATTAGTTTGTGTTATTGGATTGGATGATGCTGTTTCTAAGGATGGTGGTGTTTTATTACCACCACTATCATTATTATTATCAGGAGTTGAAGCACCGTTAATTTCGGATTTTTGTGTTGGAGTTGTAGGTGGTGTTGTTATAGAAGGACTAGTTGATCGTATTTGATCATTTTTGGTAGGTGTTGTTGGTTGTTGTTGTTGTTGATCATTAGCCTGTTCTTGTGTCGGATCTGTTTTGGTTGAGGATTGTGAAACGTCATCGTTTGTTGCTGTAAAACACACACAAAATTCAAACAAAACAACAACAAAGTGGTTAATTTATTATTAAAATGCAAAAAAAAACAACACACAAATAACACAAAAATGATAACTTACGAATAGTTGAATTAATTGTTGATATATTATTATTAACAATTAATGGTGTTGGTGATGATTTATTTGTTGTTAATGTATTACGTGGTAAACTTGTATTATTTGTACCATTTGTTTTTTTTAAATTATATGAACCACGTTGACTATCTGTTGCTAATTTATCAACAATTGCTTCTAATTCACCGAAAACTTTTGATGTTTCTGTATGGAAGACATGTTCAGCATTAAATAATGATTGTAAATTTGTTACCAAAAATAATATTCGTGAATCATATAATGCTGGTAATTCATCATGTAATTCAGAATTCAACATTTCATATGTACGTTTGGCTTCATCTAATTGTTCACGACCTTTTGCTATTTTTGTTTCATCACGTTTTTTCATATTTGTTTGTAATGCTTGAAAACTATGCCGTTGACTATCGAAATCCACTAATTTTCTACCACGTTTATCGATTTTTTTCTATTAACAACAACAACAACAACAATTTTATTAATACAACAATAATAACAACAAAAACAACAACAATAATTACCCTCATTTCAGGAAATTGCGCTTGATATGTATTCAATGGTAATAATACTTGATCAGCTAATTTATGACTGAAATCCTGCCATAACATATCGATTGATTGTGTTTGTACATAAAGTAAATCATGACCAGTCCATTGACTTTCATATGTTTCACCGATTGCTTCAAATAATGTTTTTGATGCTGCCTGTGTTGCTCTAATACATCTAATATAATTATTGAATTCTTTCTGTATTCGATTAGCGGCATTTTGTTGTCTTGTAAAATTTTGTAAATGTTCATCAAAGATTTCATCGGCTGTACGATCAACTTTGCCTAAATTCTGCAGAATCTGCAATTTAAAAAAACAGAAAGAAATTAATTAATTTCCGGTAATATAAATATAGTCTCTCTCAAATGAGCCGATTAAGAGTGAGTTTACTGTAATTACAATTTACAAAACTGAATCTATTTAAAGCGTGGACAAACAGTAAAAAGCAAAAAAAGAGGAAAAATACAGGTACAGATCTATTTTTAATCGAACGAACCTGTAATGTAACTATTTACAAAGACATCCTGACAAATAATTTAATTTGTAATTGGTTATATAATAGCAGTTGTATGTAATGATATCCTTATAACAATTGTAATCATTTTATTATCATTATTATTATTATTATTATTATTATT